>VMDR010037858.1:0-10126 GCA_007922815.1 Macrotus californicus | reverse complement strand
TTTGAGACTCTGAATCTATAGGCCATATTGCGGTCATATTTTCCTTCTAATGATTCTGATCAGTGTTCTTCTTAGAAACCCATCTTCTTATGAACAAAACACCAACTATAAATAGTAGAGACTTTGAATTGTTGAACTTTTTCGTATATGGAAATAGTTTAATAACAAAATTTCTATTATTCCTACCACTAGCATTTCAGAAATATACAGTATCTTACGCATTCCGAACTACTTTGGCTACATGGAAAAATAATGCCATCAAAGACACACAGAAACTTAAAAATGTGCCTTTGATCTTGAAGGGGATGAAACATGGAGGCATATTTTTAACTTTGATGACAGCTGAACAAATTTGAATAAATTAACAGATATTTTTGCATATTTCAAACTCCCACAGTGATGGTCTGCCCAATGTTGGTAATATTATTATGTAATAATTAGTCTCATTGTGGAAGGGTACAAAGTGTACGTGTCCACACACACACACATTTCCTTGCAGAACTGAAGGATAAAGATGTGTTGTGAGGGCAGGAAAGATACCAGCCTTTTATTCTGTTGTTGAGGTAGTAGAAGTGGGCAGTGCACCTCCCAGATAACATGGTGGTTGTGGCCATGCCATATATGTTATTTATGCTTTTGTTTAACCACCTGCGCCAAGACTTATTTAGCCCAAATAAAGTGTGTTAAGTGTGCTTCAGGAATGGTTTTGTTGTTGCTGTTCTACGAAGCTTACATATATCTATAGATATAGCTCACCCAGAAGACAGGTTTAAAAAATAATATATATTCCATGATTTAAATTCACAAGTGCAGGGAAATCTGTTTAGGAATATCTCTTCTTTTTTTCTTACAGAATTGTCAGTTCTTTGAAGAAAAATACCTAGCATGGTTCTTACCTATATTCTTGACAATGTCTAACATTGCTCTAATAATTATTGATTCCTGTATGACTTTACACACGAATCAGAATTGTTACATTTTATTTGATCATTTGACAAACATTCATGGGTGTACAGTGATGAATGAACAGATGTGGTCCCTGACTTCATGGGACTTGGAGTCTGGTAGGGAAACAGACTCCAGGTGACTCATATCAAATGTATGACTGCAAATTATGGTGAGCATTTTGAAGGAACAGGGGAGGATGCTGTGATTAAGGGTAAGAGGGACAAATTTTGATTGGGAGATGATGTCAGGGGAGTCCTGTTTAACAAAGTAGAGTTAAAGTGAGACCTGAAGTAAGAGGTAGCTGGATGGTATGTGGACAGAGGAGTACTTCGGGCAATGAGAAAACATGGGAACAGTCCTAAGGACAGAAAGAGAAAGTGGCTGGCTGAGCGTGTGAAGCTTCAGGGCCAGTGCAGTTGGATTGCAGTGGACAAAAAAGGAGTGAGATGGGAAGGAAGGGTGGAGGGAGACAGTTGTGGGCCTGGCTATTCAGGGCCAGGCTTTTGCATCATATTCTAGTGCCATGGACAGGCCTGGCTAGAAGGGTTACTTGTTGTGTAATGACAAGTTGGATTGGTGGGAGGAGGAGTGATATTAGGGGACCAGCTTAGGAGACTCTGACAATAGTCCAGGCGAGGGGTAATGGCAGTACGGATGAAGAGAGGTGGATGCATCCAACATGATTTGTTGGTAGAGTCAGTAGGGTATTGGATGGCATGAGTGAAGAAGTATGAGGTGGCTTTCCAGATTTTGAGTTGAGCATCTGAGTATAGACAGAGGTGGGAAAGAGTTCCCTGAGATGGGGAAAATTGGGACACAGCCAGACTGGACTGGTGCTGTAGTGATCGCCTGTGTAATCACTTTGTCACGTAGCTCCCTCTTTATTCCTTTGAAGTAAAGACGAACACAGCCAAAGGGAGCTTAGTGTGACTGTGTCCAGAGGTGAATGTCTGTATTCTACTTACAGACATTCGGAAAAGAGTATCACAGACTCGGCAGTTAGCTTGGTCAGTCTGTTCTTGTGGATTAGAAACGTGTAGCTTCAGATTTTAATAAGAGCCTGATTTGGATGAGAAACAAAGTAAATTGTGAAATAAAGCCAAAGCCTAAACCAAAACCTAACTTTATAGTGAATATTTGACAATCAGCATTGTTGAAATGCCCTCTTCTACCCATCTCTTAGAAAATGTTAGTGATTATTGCTACGTGGATTTAATTGTGTTGCTTTTAAGCTTCAAATTTCCCATCTTGATTGCTAATGTTTGGAATGTTCATTCTTTAGCCCTTTGAATCAGAGGCTTGTGGAGGTTGGGGGAACTTGGAGCTGGGAACACCAGCACTAGGTCCTTCCTCTGGGAAGGCCGGTGATCTGGGGGAGCAGCTTGAAAGAGCCCCAGCCAGGCTTCTGGTTTCTGCCTGCACTCCACCTCTGCTGGAGCAGCTCTGTGCCTGGGTTTTAGGGATTTTGGAATAAGAGCGATGATTTCTGGCTGGTGTGCTTCCCCAAAGGTAGGACTAAGTGAACACAATCGGGGGAACATCTGGTTGACTTTCCTCAGAAGCAGCTTTGAAAAACTTTGGAAAACTGTAAATTAGCGAAAGTGTTTTATTCAGTGTTTTGGCTTCTTTTTGTGAAGTTCTTTGCCTTGACTCCATGTGTTTTTTCCATGTCAGTACCCTAGGATTCTTTTGTGTGGCTTAGCACTTCTGAAAATATCTGAACATTTCTGTGCTAGTGCTCTGCAATATATCCCTGGGGTTATTTGCATAAAAAAGGAGGAGAGGATGGGAGGGGAAGGGGGAGGGGGAGAGAGAGAGTTAACCTCTCCTCCGACTTCACCCATTGTTAATATCCATGGAATTTCTGGATCAGAATACACAGTTTTCATGAAAAGAAAACAAAAAGCCAAAAAACTGTCCAATCATGTCAGGTACAGGTAGTGTTGGAGCAGCTCCAAGGAAAATGTTCTTTTCTTGGAATTGCTGTTGAAAGGGAAGAAACATTTCACATACTTTTACGTTATTTTCCTTGACTGAATATAACCTCTCTTCTTCCAGAAATTCCTATCAGTCAGGATTATTGACCTCCGGGTTTGCATATGATCTCCTTTAGGAAATGGACTAATATGCAGGGGTATTGAGTTGAATGTAGTTATTTTCCTACTGTCTGAAGGAATAACGCTGTGAAAAGGAAGTGCTTCCTTTATGTTACAGCAAAACAAAAGCTTAGACAGCAGTTCAGAAATACAGTATGATCGAATAGGAAGTCTTAGACAGTGAGGCCGGTTCTATGTTTTTTCCTCCACCAAGACACCCTTTTTCTGCTTCCCGAGTTCTTTAACTTTTCTGACCTGCCTTCCCATCCATAAAAAAGAAGGCAGCGTTGCACAAGATGAATGTCTTCATGAGCTTGGGGGTCACCAGATGGTCTTGATAAAATGCAGGTTCTGATTGACCAGGTCTGGGGTGGATCCCAGATTCTGCTTTGCCAATAAAACTCCCAGGTGATACTGGTCCACACCTTGAGTAGCACGGTTCTAGGTGACAGTTTTCCAAAGCTGGCTGAATATGAGCCATTCCTTTGCGGCTGTATTTTGTGTTGTGCCCTGAGGGAGTCTGTTCACTTGCGCCTGCATTAGGATTTAGCCATCTGTATTTTTGATACTCATTACAGGATTCGATTGCAGCTGCCAGCATTTAGGAATGACTGTGGCAGTGAATTAGTGCTTCTCCACCATCGCTACATGTAAGCCTCAAATGAGAAGATTTAAAAACAAATATTGGGTTGGCCAAGGAGTTCATTTAGTTTTTTCCATACGATGGCTCTAGTGGTGCTTAGTTGTCTTTAACTTTGTTTGAAACAATTTTGTTAGATTGTATTATGACAGCTGTCCTATCAGCCTGTATTTAAGAAAAGAAATATCAAAATTGGGAGTTTTTGTGCAGCCATTTTAATATTGAAGATGGAAGGAAGTACACATTTTCAGCATATTATGTTTTATTGTTTCAAGAAAGGCAAAAACGTAACTGAAAACAAAAAAAGATTTGTGCAGTGTATGGAGAAGGTGCCGTGACTGATCAAATGTGTCAAGAGTAGTTTGGCAAGATTCTTGGCACCATTGACATTTTGGCCAAATAATCCTTTGCTCTGGGGCTGTCTTGTGCATTGGAAGATGGTGAGCAGTACCCCTGGCCTCTCCCTGCTGGAAACCAACAGCGGGAGATAACCCACATACTCAAAATATCCAAATCAATAAACTTATTGGTGAAAATGAAAAGTGTGTCTTTTATTTCACGGAAAAAGCTAAATGGACTTTTTGGCCAACCCGAAACTGATGCCTGGATTTCACTGCAGATCAATGAAGACAATCTTTGAGAGGCCTAGAATGAGTAACTCAGGTGCCCCCTCCAGCCCACCTCACCTCCCTCCCAACTGAACGTGCAATCAAATTGAGAAACACTTCTGACTCCTAGTGGGCCATTTTGAATTAGGGACCTGTGATTGAGTTTTCAACCTTCTAACTCTTGAGGGAGAAGTGCTTGTTTTATTCCATGTCTGTCTCCGAGAGGATACTGGATGGCCTTGAAAGGATACAGGGCGGGGCAAAAGTAGGGTCACAGTTGTCGTATGAGGTAATACAATAATCAATAAATAATAATACAAGAATAAATTCTGTGTTTTGCGTACTCAGAATGTAAACCTACTTTTACCCTGCCCTGTATAATGAGACGTTTTCAAGACTCAGCCTCTTGCAGAGATCCGTTCAAGAATCTGCTCACGTGTGGAGTTACAGCTTCTGAAATGTCCTGGGCTGCTCCCAATCACCTGGTAGGAATAACGACCCAGTTCTTAGGCCCTCGTGCAGGAACATGTTGTGTAGTAGAACCATTTGGACGTGAAATGTTTGTAAACACCTTCACGAGATGGAGCAGCCTGCACTCCAAGGAAGGTTCAGTTTTCCATGGCTTCAGGGTGCCAGGACAGCGGTTTTCAGCCTTTTCATCTCATGGCACACATAAACTAATTACTCACGTTCTGCGGCACACCAAAAATATATTTCTGCTGATCTGAGCTAAAAAAGGTATAATTTTGACTGATTTACAAAAAGATAATAGTAGCAATCACCTACCCTTTTTAATCCAAGGTGACTTTTTAAAAAATCAGGTGCCTATACTTGTATATAAAAGTTTCTGCTAAAAAGAATTGAGCAAAATCAGAGACAACCTTATTATGTGACATGACAAATAAGATACAACTCTATTATATGACCTATATATTTATGGTTCAAGACAGGGCATTCACACTGGATGGCTATTGTGTCGGCTGTTATCACTTTTTTAATTTGACAATCTAAGGGAAAAGAGGTCAGTGCCCCTGACTAAATAATCAGGTATTGCATGTTTTAAAAATTCTTGCAGCACGCCAGTTGAAAATTGCTGTCTAAGAGCTATGAGGACAGGTTAGAACTAATTTCCTGAAGATTCATTGATAAATATCTTAGTGTATTTGGGTTGCTGTAGCAAAATAGTATAAATTGGGTGGCTTGTAAACAACATAAATTTATTTCTTATAGTTCTGGAGGCTGGAATTCTGAGATCAGGGAGCCAGCATGGTCAGGTTTTGGTGAGAGCCCTCCTGGTTGCAGGTAGCTGACTTCTCATGTATCCTCATGGGATGGACAACAGGGAAGAGGAAGGAAGCTCTTTTGTGCCTCTCATAAGGGTACTAATCACATTCATGAGGGAACCCCCCACCCCATGACCTCATCAAGCCCCAACCACATCGACTCTAAACTTATTGGAGGTGATCTGGTCAGAAGGTCAGGAAAAGCTTTAAGACCTAAAAAAATGTAGATGTTAGTCAGATAGGGAGGGGAAGGAGTGGTGTTTAGGCAGAGAGAATAGCAAGTTAAAAGGTCCTATGGTGGGAGAGTACTTGAAGGTTATGAGAATATAAGAAAAATTAGTGTGGCTATTACATTGAGTCCTGGGGCAGAATAATGGGAACTGAGGTGTGACATACTTGCAGGGCCAGGTTAAGCCCTTGGTGGGTGTGAAAGCAGGGTGGGGACAGGAACCAATTGAATTTTGAAAAGACCAGTTGGGCTTCAGTGTGGACCATCCCTTTTAAAGGAATCACAGAGAAGGTTGGAGTAAAACCATTTAGATAGCTTCTGCAGTTGTCCAGGGAAGAGATAATGGGAGCTTGGAGTTGGGAATGATGGTGAGAATCCCGAGAAATGGAAATATTTGAAAGAATCATAGGAGATAGAATTAATAAGATTTGGAAATGGATTAGTTATAGGGGTAATGAGAAGGATATTGAAAGATGGCTCCCAGATTTCTGACTTACATAATTACATGGATATGACCCCATTCTCTAGATAGGACACATTAGAAAAGTGCCTGATTTAGGGTAATGAAATTCATGGACATGTTCTGCTGGGGTCCATTCATGATATCTAAGAGGAGAGGATGACTTGGATATCAAGATCTAGAGCTTATAGAAGAGGTCTGGTTTGTCAATAGAAGATGTTGAGTTACTGAATCTATGGAGATAGGTCAAAGTAGAAGAGGAGCTGACATGGATAAGCTGTGATATATATTCACCGGATAAAGAATGTTGAGGCTGCAAAGGACATGGAGGCGTGTCCAATGAAATAGGGGAATGTTGTTCTACGAAAGCTAATGATTGAGAACTTTTAAAAGAGAGAGTGGTTACCAAGCTTCTGGATTGTCAAGTGAAATGAGTAAAAAGCATCCTTTGGATTTGGTGATGGGAAGAGGTTATTGGTGATCGTGGGTGTCTTGGAGTGGGAAAGACTGAAGCAGAAAGGAGTGAGTTGAGTGAATAGGAGCTGAGTAGATAGAACCAGTGAGAACAGACAATTTTTATGGTGAGTTTGTCCTGTGAAGGGCTGGAGACAGAAATGGTGGTGGGCAGGGGGCAGGGGATGTGGGCTGAGTGGTACTCAGTGAATGTGTCACAGAGAAAGTAGAGTTGAGCTGGTTCTTGAAAGTTTCGATAGGCAAAGGGATGGAGGAAGTGTTTCAGATGGACATTGGGCAACACGAGTGAGTCTATTTTGGGGACACAATGAAGAAACTGGCCTAACTTTAGTAGCATGAACTGTCAGAGTAGTGAGAGATATGTTTGTTTAGGCAGGAAGGGTAAGGCTGGATTTCAGAGGGCTTTGTAAGTCTGGGTGAGGATTTGACAATGTACCCAGTCGAGGGTCTGTATGAAGAGCAGTAGGATGGAGGCAGGGCTTCATGGGGACCAGGCAACACTAGTCTGAAGATCAGACCAAAGGCAGGGTGAGTTGAGGCAGGGAGACCCTGTAGCTAGCTGTATGGACTGCCACAGGTAGCTCGTCATGAACCTGGCATGGGAAAATGAGAAAGAAGATAATTTTTGGTGATCATCTTACAAATATTTATAATTGATGCTATACATAAAAGAAAATATCGTGTATTTATAGAGAAATTAACTTTTTATGAAGCATTTGTGGAAATAAGCTCATTTTCTACTCTAACCGCCTTATGTACCAAGGAAGGGTGGTATTGCCATTCTTACAGTTAAGGTTCAGTTCAAATGCCACTGTTTTCCTAAAACTACTGGTTCTCTGGTCCTTTGTCTTCCTTGTGTTTTCTTTTAAAGTTGAGGTATAATTTATACGAAGTAAAACACACAGACTTTAAGTGTACAGTTCAGTTAGCTGTGTCAAAAGTGTACATATCTGTGTAACTTACACTTTTATGAAGAGAACATTGACCTTCCCCAGAAAGTTCTTTTTGTCCCTTTCCTGGCAGTTCCTGGACCATCCCACAATTGAACAGGAGTTTGAATATGCCACAATTTTCAATCCATTCTCTTGTTGATGGACATTTGCAGTGTTTCCAGGTTTTGGTTCTTAAGAACAAATTTGATGTGAACATTTTTCTACAAGTCTTTTTTTGAAATAAGTTTTTATTTCACTTGAGTAAATGCCTAGGAGTGAAATTTCTGGATCATACCTGATATTTCCCAAATAAATTGTTTTAGAAAGTAATCATGCCATTTTATATTTGCATTAGCATTTTATAAGGAGTTTGAGTTGTTCCACATTTTCATTAACGTTTTGTCTTTGTAATGACTCTAGTGGTTGAGCAGTGACATATCACATCACTGTGCGTTTAGTTTGTACTTCCCTGATGCATGGTAATGGTGAGCATCTCGTTGTGCTTATTGGCCATTGTAGTTCTTCTCGTGTGAAATGTCTTCACATCATTTGCTCATTTTGTTAATTGGGTCATTTGTCCTTTTGTAAGAATCTTTTGTATATTCTGGATAGGAGTTCTTTCTCAGATGCCTATGTTGTGAATATTTTCTCTTAGTCTGTGGATTTCCTTTTTATTTTCTTTATAGTGTCTTTGAATGAGCAATTGATTTTAATTTTGATGATATTTAATGTATTTATTCACATATGCTTTTACGATGATTACTATGAGTCTTATCTAAGAAATTTCTGTCTTCCTCAAAGTTGTAAAGATTTCCTCCTATGATCTTTTTAGCTTTTATTTTTGTATTTAGATCAATGACCCATTAACATTTTTTTTATTTTTTATTTTTGTGTGTGGTAGAGGTCATAGTTCAATTTTCGCCTATGTGGATATCTAGTTGTTTCAGCACAGTTCATTGAAAAGGTTTTTTTTTACTCTTTAAATTGTCTTTGTAGGAAAAAAAATCAGTTGACCATTTATGTGAGGTATCTTTTTTTCTTACTTTTTATTTTCAGCAGTTTTAGTGTTATCTTCCTACTGTGACTTTGTTTGTGTCTGTCTTGCTTGAGGTTTACTGAGCTAAGAACTGTGGATTACTTTTTATGCTATTTGGAAAAATTTTAGTCACCATTTATCCATGTAACATTTGTGCCTTATTCTGTCATTTTCCCCTCCAAAGTAAACTGCGTGTATTTAGACTGCTTGATATTGTCCCACAGGACATCTTTTAATCTGTTACTCTTTTTCAGTTTGCAATAACTTTCGTGGATACGTTTTTAAATTTGCCTTTATTTTTTATGGTCTAATTTACTGTTAAACCTGTTCAATAAATTATTTTTTAATTTCAGAGGTTGTATTGTTTATTTCTATGTTCAAAGTATTGACCTCTTAATTACTCGTTTATCTCCGGATTGTTGTTACAGCTCTGTTATTTTTTATGCCTCATGTTTTAATTGTATGCTGAGCATTGGGTTGATACATTGTGGAGAGTTTGGGTTTTATTATTTTCCTCTGAAGAGAACATTTTATTTTAGCAGGTAGTTGAATTATTGGTGGGTCACCTTGATCACAATTTTAGCCTTGTGTATGTGTGTGTGTGAGAGAGAGAAAGAGACTTCTACATTTTTAATCTTATTTCCAGGTCATAAACCTTTATCCTGGGACTTATTTTTTACTCCTAAAGCACATAAACCTTGAGGAATTTACCAAATTTCTTGAGCTTGATAGGACTTGAACTCTGAAATTTATCATGTAGCCTTGAGGACCAGGTGAAATTTCTGCCTGCCTCTTAGTCTTCTAGTCCTTTCTAGGGTTGATGGGTTCCTTTGCAATCTTATTCTGTGTGTATACAGTTTAGGTCACTGGTAAGGATTTGAGATCAGTTCTATATAGGTTTATGGCTCTATATGTCAAAGCATCTCCTCCTTTCACTTTAAGCTGCTCTGGCAGCCCCAAATTGTGACCTTTGACTTTTCTGCTTGAATTCTGTCACCCGTGAACTGTACAAATTGGGAAGTGCTCACAGGGGAATGGACAGTTAAATGAATATCTCCTTTGATAAATCTTTTATTCAAAGGTTTGTATTTTTCAGTTTCTGCCTACCTTTGTTTGCTTTTTTGTGCCTTGAAACACTATTTGCCCGCATTTTCTACTACGATTCTTGATTTAACATCCATTCTGCTAAATTGTAATTGGTTATGTAATGTTTTTTTCTTAATGTATAAGTTTGTTGAGAGTAAAGGGTATGTTACATTGGTCTTTATCCCGCCCACTGTCTGACCCAGAGTCGTGCCGTTTACCGAGGGGCTACTGAATAAAGGTTGAGTTGCACTGTGGTTTCTATGCAGACCAACCATGAGTCAGGATTTAAAGTTTTCTACTCATAAGTTAATTAATCTTTTTAGTGCGCTCCTCT
>VMDR010037857.1:0-10130 GCA_007922815.1 Macrotus californicus | reverse complement strand
CTTGCCAAGTGGCCTTAAATATAAATATAACCCACAAGCTACCAGATTCCAGATCCCTCGTTAACCCATTGTTATGTGCATCTAAACAAAATTACCAATTGTTAACTTTAAATTAGCTTCTTCCCCACACCCAATATGGTAAACATACATCAAGTTGCCAAAATTTATTCAAATGAAACTACACTCATACCATGTACTCCCGAATAGTAGCAGCCAAGATAAAACTTCCTTTTACATAAGACATTCTATAGGAAAAACGTGTGTGTGTGTGTGTGTGTGTATTCATTCCTAGAGAATATGAACTCAAAGTATTAAGCTCACTCAGTGTCAACCCAAATTTGAGTGTCACAAGCTCAAAATATAAATGATCACTTTCAGTATCATCAATATTACACCTTTTGCCTTCCAGGCAAGTTTCACTGAGCTCTCAAACAGTTTTATAAATGTTATTGGACCTTCCAAGGTCCGATAAAGTTGCTGAACTAATAGGTACCCTCTTACCAACAGAAAGATTTAGATAAGTGATTTAGTGATTTGCCGAAGGGAAGGGGGAGGGGAGCGGCACTTGCTGGCACAGACAACCAAACTAACATGCACATTTGCTATTTAAACTTCATTCTGCTGAACTTTAAAAAAAAAAAAATCAAGTTATTCTACAGGAGAAATATCTCTCTGAAACTTCTAACATAGCACAGGCACTGATGCTGCTGACCCTGAAAGGTGGCTGTGGTCAGTACAAATCAGAGGTGGGCTACGTGCAGGTGCAGCTCCGCTCCAAGCCCCACTAAACCCCATTTCTCGGTGAGTCCATCCTGAGGGGCCTGAAGCTTGAAAATCTACTTCATAATCAAATGGCTCTGAGATTTCTCCATCCGTATCAGAAATAAAATCAACCCTAAAGCCCAGCTACAAAAACCACGCCTGTACTTGGACACACTTCCATTTTCTAACCAGCTATATCCAGACACATGGCAGTGACAATAACGTGTTTCATTTTGTTTTCCTGCAGATTTTTTTTTTTTAATTTAAAGAGAGAGGGGAAGGGAGGGAGAAAGAGTAGAAGAGAAACATCAATGTGTGGTTGCCTCTCCCATACTCCCTACTGGGGACCTGGCCTGCAACCAAGGCATGTGCCCTGACTAGGAATCGAACTGGCAACTCCTTGGGTTTGCAGGCCAGCACTCAAGCCACTGTGCCACACCAGCCAGGGCCTCCTGCAGGCCTGTTTAAAAATGGTGGTTTAAGGTAAAGGGCTAGTGAGAACAACCAAACTGCACTCTTCTGAATTCATATTATGTTCTAAATGCTTTGACAACACTTTATGACACAGATTCTTTTGTCCTTGTCTTGCATGGTGTCTGGTAAGCCATCCACACCCAGGCCCCCATCTCCCAGTTACACCAGTCTTTCAATGTCCCCAAGTTATCAGGATTTCTACTGCAGGCATCACCGGTTCCTCCCAGAACAGAAGTACCTCCCTGCCACCCTCCCCCCCACACACACAGTTAAAGCGTGCTCCTCCAGATCGCAGGTCAAATATCACTCTGTCAGAGACATTTCCTCTGAGGCCCCATTCTAGGACAAGTTCCTCCGTTGTTAAGTTCTCAGGGACCTGTGTTCCTTTCCTCGAGAGCATTTATCTCAGTTTGTAATTCACTGGTGGGATTTTCTGATTAATGTCCACAATCCCCTCTAGACAGTGGGTTCCATTAGACAAAGTTCTACATATTTGCCCACCATAATATTTCGGTCCATGACGAACCACAATATACAAGGGTGGTATATCATACAACCTAAGTGTGTAGTAGGTTACACCATCTAGGTTTATGTAAGTACACTACAGGATGTTCACGTGACCAAATCGACAAAGACACATTTCTCAAAACGTATCTCCGCCCATAAGTGATGCCTAACTGTTTCGGGTGTCAAGCACACAGATTCATGGAATGAATAAGTAAATTGAAGGCAATGACCCTATTTTATTCTTTTTGTCTAGTCTCTGCACAGTTGCCTGGCACAAAGAAGCCTCTCTCAAATAAGGAGCATCTACCCAAAAAAATAGCATTTATTTTATTAACCTTTAGAAGTCTAGTAAAAGGGAGATTCATCCCCACTTTATAGAGATATAAATAATTGTGCTAGGGGTAATTCATAGAAACACTGAGACCCTAACAAGGATCTTCTTTACAAGCTACACTTTTCAACGACATACAAAAGCCATTATTAAATTATTCAAGCCAAGTTCTCCCTACTTGCCCTGGCATTTAAGCAAGGGGCAAACAGCAACAGGTAAACTGGAATAGATTGCTATGTCTTGTACACACACAAAGAGCAATATAAACAGAACATAAAATTTTGAAAGCACATTGTACCCTCATTCATTCAGAGAGGCTTTGTCTTCTAAACCTCTCTGAATGCAAAAGTACTACAAAATTCGAAATTCAGCTGCAAATGGGGGGAGAAGAACAATCCTCCACCTCTCTTTTACCTTAAACTTTTTCTTCATTTTCAGTTTTTCCCTCTGTAAAAGACCTCTATTTCTCTGACATGGAAGCTTCTTCTGTAAGAGCTCTTCTGAGCTGAGGACTTCCCAGCCAGTTGTGACAGACCATTCCAAAACTCCCTCCCCAACTCCCCAAAGTGAAAGTTTTATTTTAAACCCCATTAATGTGAGCTTGTAAATTAAGGGATCTGTAGATAAGAAAGGGAAGCTATTACAAGATAATTTCTCAGATGTTTTGCACATGAGCATATGAAAAGGTGAGAGAAATAAGCATGTGAAAGGAATGAAAAAGTTAGATATATCCCATTCTCATTCCCAAACTAATCCTTGTGGTTCTTTTCAGCATTCCACATGGCACTACTTGGTTCCCATATCTCAGCCTGGTATCATCTGTGCCATTGCTTCCTTTTGTCCTAAGTTACATTCCACATAAATTCCAGCTCCAGGTTTTACAACAATCTTCATTTATCAAAACAACCCTGTCAAGTTGAGTACCATTAACAGATAATGAGAGGAGACAACAGATGTGGTTAGAAGCAAAGCACTCCACATTCTACAGGCCTCAGCATGCAGCCAAGTGAGCTGACATCTGACTTTACCCTAACAGTTATAATTAAATACAAAGTCTAGTTAAACTAACATTAAAGCTGTGACCTGGAACAGGACACAGGGGAAATGTGAAGTATAACCTTAACACTAGTTGAACAGGTCCCAGGTTATTCCAGATCCTTAACCACAAACAACTATCCTGTATTTACTCTCTCCACCACTCAGATTCTGTCACAGCAAGGAAGACCTCTGGCCATATCTTCTAAGAATGACGGCTTCATCTTCTAAGGATGACGGCTTTGGCCTACTCCCCAAGACCACCAAAGGGGGAAGGAGACTGCATTTTTATGTGAAAGTTTAAAGTAACATTCATCTAACAATAACCAGTGAGGTCTGCCAAAATTCTATCAAGTTGAGACAATCAATTTTCTTTTTTATAGCATTACCTAGTAAAATCATTCACTTCAAGTAACTTAGCTCACACCAGTGTCAAAATGTCAAAAAAACAAACAAACAAACAAAAACCCAGAGTCAATCAAGCCAACAGTGGCTGGATGAAGGGTTCTGCTAGTACTAGTCAGCCACTGTGCTTGGATAGTATCCTAAGTGAGGAGGTTTGTTTTGTATTACTATGTGAATAGAGAGTCACAATTTTAAACAAACTATCAACTTCTTTCCTTTTTCCTCTAGAATTTTCAAAATAAAATAGGTTTTTTTGAAGCCCTTTTGGATTTTGAGTAATATATGTTCTTACAGAAAATCCTAACAATTCCATTCAACAAGTTGAACGAAGTGCATCTCTCCAGACTCTCTTCTAGAACATATGTGTACAAACACATACAAATACTTAAGAACAGATACATTCATCTGTCTGGGGGTTCATTCCGTTGACTTCTATTTCATGAAAATGAAATCCTACTCTTCATGCTGTAAGACGACTTGTTTCTCTCACTATACAGCAGACCACCAACATCCAATTTCTTTTTATAGTTGCACAGAATTCTATAGTATGGGAGTATCATAGTTAAAAAGGGCCTAATATAGGCCATGGCCAGGTAATTCACTTGGTTAGAGCACTGTCCCAATTCACCAAGGTTGTAGGTTCGATCCCCAGTCAGAGCACATACAAGAATCAACCAAAGAATGCATAAATAAGTGGAACAACAAATCAATGTCTGTCTCTCTTTCTCTCTCTCTGCCCCCTCCCCCTGTCTAAAATCGATAAATAAAAATAAATATCATAACCCAGTTTTATGTGTATCTTTATACATATATGTATTTCTATACTGTAGGAATCTCTTGTTCAGTGGATGTGCAAGCTACCTCCAAAAAGCTGGACCAATTATACTCTTCCCAGCAGACAGCCCTGTTCCCACACTAGCATCCTGATGGTTTGTTTGAGTTTGACATTATACACGCTCCTGGATTTCCTACCCTCTCACCATTCTCTATTTCTTTCCATGACTTCTCCTAAGTCCAGGCAGTCAATGTTGAGCCTCTTCTTATCACATCCCAACAACTTTCATGAGTGAGAAGATTCACTCTCACGATGCTTCTGTGTTACTGATTGCAAAATTTTATTTTTTCCAGCCTTGAACTTGTTTCTTATCAGGAGATCCACATTTCAAATGCCCTCTGGGCTTCACCACAATGGTATTCCACAAACACTCTCAAATCACCCTAAACCAAATCTGTGTTCTTCCCCACATGTCCTGGCTTCCCCCACACAGGATACTCCTGTTACCCTGGTGGAACTATTAATAGCATGTCCTTGAAAAAAAAAAAGAGGAAAAATAAAATTTTTACTTTCATTCTAAAATGTATATGAAATCAGAATTAGCATATTACACATAAAATACTTCTCAACTTTTAGCACTACCAAATAACTTTTATTATTTTAATAACCAGTAACTATAATCCAGCGTTTTCAAGTCTTAAAGGTAAATCAAGGTCAGGTGTTTACTAATACAAATTTTTAAAATAACTTTCCTACACAATTACCTATCAATTCACTTACCACATCACTTTCCATTCAGCCAACATTTAACGTTCAACTCGTTTCTTTGTTGATAGAGAACAGAAATATAAAAACATATCAGTTAGACTGGTCATGATAATTATATCCATAGAAAAAGACTTACAGAACATGTTATGTTGTAATAACTAGGCAAATATTCCAAATTATTATGGGAAGGTAAGTTTTTATACCCTTTAATGCCAGAATCTATCTTTTCTTTTTTAATCCTCACCCAAGGATATGTTGATTTGAGAGAGAGAGAACAAAACAAAAAAAATATCGATTGGTTGAGTCACATACACACCCAGACCGGGGATCAAACCACAACCTAGGTATGTACCCTGAACAGGAATGAAATCTGCAAACCTCTGACATACAGGATCACTCTCCAACCAGCTGAGCCACCCGGCCAGGCAACACTAAAATCTTAATACTAACTTTTATATTTAAGAATAAAACATAAGAGTTAATTTCAACCTAGATAATGTTGGAATCTACATAATATACCCTTGAAAAATCCAGAAATAACATCAGATTCTAAAATTCAAGGAGGCTAATTTTTAGTAAAACTATTAACAGCACACACTCCATAAATAAATACAACATTAAGGTTGGATGTCAATAACAACTTTCCTTTTTGTTTAATACTTCCCAACACAGGCCAAACATGTATTTGAGCAATAAACTGCTAATGCATATTTAAAATGCCATTTCATGAAGTACAAAATTATTGACATTATTAAAATACGTTCAGGACAGAAAGGGGGAGAACGGGAACAACAGTTCACAACACATCAAATCCCTCCTTTCTAAGGACAGACTCCTGGATGTGCACTCACAGCAAACTCATCTGACACAGTAAGTCAATCAAAGGTCAGGACTGAAAGGTTTAATTTTTGGAAGTGGGTAGCCCTCTTGGGGATGTAGGATGTGAAATAAACCTTAAAGCAATATAAGAGTGAGACAGAGAGACCTCTAAGGTGGCATATGTTTTAAATATATTTAAGGACATTTTCATCTCTATTTTAAACTCTCAATAGATGAAATTATAATGTTCCAATAGAGTGATACTTTGAAAAGGCAAAAACACAGTTCAGAAGAGAGATCATTCATCTGGAAAAGTATTACAGTTAAAATAAAACAAAGACAGTTTTTTAGAAAAAATAGCTCGGGGACTCAGGATCCTGACAAAATATACAGAATAGGGTCTGAAAATATGTAATAAAATGATAAAATTAGTGAGGAGATCCAGCCAGGTGTACTGAAAATACATAATCTTAAACAAATAAAAGCCCAACTACAATTATTAGAATAAGAATTCAAAATTTCAACCTGATGGATAGATATTTGTGCAACTAAAATAATACTTACAAATCCCAAACACTGCTTTGCCCTTAAAAAAATATTTTGAAGTATGTTTTTTCTGGAAATATGCCTCCAATAAACTAAGTTCTCTTTTAAAAAAGAATCACAAACATCTATTACAGGAAAATATAATTTTAAATGTTTCAAAAGATTAAATCAGTACCATTTGCCACATTCAACATCACAGGTAGTGTTAATGATCCAGTACTTTTCTGTTAAAAAAAAAACAATCACACCTCTCTCTAGGAAATATCAGAAGACTCGAGGGTTCACAATATCCACTCAAACATGCACTATACTGGCTAAGACAAAAATCAAAAGCCACAATCTCAAGAATGTTTGGCCTTAACAGCACAGAGAGGTTTCTCTTGTTTTGGAGGAGGGAAGTGTTAGAAGTGAGTAAGACTGTGTCATAAAGACAAATTCAGAACATTCATTTGACTTTAATTTCAACTGACTAAAAAAAGCAAATATTTGGGATGCAGGAAACAAAACTTAGTACAAAAGAAGACATTCTAACCTTTTCATTATTTAATTAATTCTAACAATGAAACTTAAACACTGACCATCCCCACTGATCTTCAGAGTAAGCTAACTCTACAATGAAAAATGTGAGAGCCCTAACAGCAGACTCCGGTATGTTGAAACAATCATAATGGAAAGCATGTTCATTCTCACGAGTGAAAGGACATGACTGCCAAACGCTTCCTTTACAACCTCTCCAGAACAGAGCAGGCCTCTTTAATGTGACTTTTCCTGACATTCCAATTGTAGCAGACACTGAACAGAGACACATTAAAAGCTGACCAGTTCTATTGTCTTTACTGAAGACCTGGAAAAGATCAGACCCGAGTCCACTGCTATTTACATTTTTTTGGTGCATTAATCACTTGTATACTCAAGGGCTTTAGAAACATTCAATAGATTTTTTTTTAAATGACAATAACCACAGGATGTAACCATAGCTGTATTGGTCTTTTTCTAAGGGAGGTCAAAAAAGCTTTCCAAACAGGAAGTCTGTGCTATAAGGTTGAGGAATGTTTGTTTTAACAGTTTAAGGCTTTCTGGTTGCAGTTTACAGTCAGGTGTTATGGAAGACTTGAGTTTATTCGTTCCAGCCAAGGATTAATGTCACTGGGGAAAAGGCCTAAAATGTGCCCAAACAACTTTAACAAGCACATTATCCTAAAATAAGACTTGTTATAAAATCTGAACTATCAATCTTCCTAGCTACGCTTCAACATTAAATAGGAGCTAACTTAATAAGTGTGGGAGAGGGTGCAGTTTATCTTTTGTGGTAATTTATAAAAGCTAAAGGAATACCATAGTAACCAATACTAAGACAGCTGCTTAGCAACAATTAGCAGTTGGGTTAAGAATTGATACTTGCCATTTTATGCATGTTTTCTATTGACTACTTCCTCTCTTATCATTATACTAAATTAATTATTGTAATCAAACATAAGAATGACAATCTTTCTTGAATGCAAATTCTTGCTAAAAGAACAAATCAATGTAGGCCTTGGCTGGGCACCTCAGTTGGTTAGAGCAATGTCCTGATAAACCAAGGTTGTGGGTCCATCTCTGATCAGGGCACATACAGGAAGCAACCAATGAATGCATAAATCAGTGGAACAACAAATCAATTTTTCTCTCTCTGACATCAATTTTTTTTTTAAATTAATACAGATTAAACTAAAAAAAGCTTTTTTATCCCTCAACAAAAGTTTCTGCTTTTAAAGATTTTTTTTTAAATAGTAGAGTGCAAAAGAAATCCAAAACATATCCAACAAAGACATTTGTTTAAAAAATCCAATTTCATAATTCTCTTCCTCATTTAGCCTTTGTTTATATAGGCAATCAAAAAGTATGACATTATCATTTGTGAATTTCAATTTCTATGGAATTAAATGTTATATTATGAAAACTTTAAGTAAAAAATGCAAGTATTATAACATGCATCTTATCAATTTAAAATCTATTTGGAGTCCTGGCTGCATAGCTCAGCTGACTGGAGAGCCGTCGCAGTTTGCTATGGCTGCAGCTCAATCCCCAGTCAGGGCACGTACAAGCAGGAACCAACGAATGCATAAACAGGTAGAACAATTTGGTATTTCTCTCCATCTCTCTCCCTTCCTCTCTCTCCCTAAAATCAATAAATTTTAAAAATTTAATAAATAAAATCCGTTTGGCTTCTAAAGGACATTGCTTAGAAAATCATATATCAAGATAAAGTGCTTTAAAATATGAACACAAAGAGCTATTACCACAAAAGTTTGTCATTTACCCCCAAAGTGTGTCAAGAAGGGAAACAAATCAAAGTAATTTTCTACTTGACAATTACAGTTACCTTAAAATTTTTTAATGTTTACCTCCTAGAATAGTCCTACAAGGGACTGAACTACCTTCATTTAACATATAGGAGTAAAATGATACTCCCTATCCAATTAGGTGTAATATTTATCTTTCAAAAGGCTTAGCTCTAATAACAACTAACCCTAAAAAGGGTCCTATTGTTTCTCAGTTTAGCATATCAATATATTGTATAGTGGTCAGGCTTTTTTTCCTGGAAACTGGAAGGCAATAGAGCAATGCCTTCAAAATTTTGAGGAAAAACAATATTTAACCTAAAATTCTATACCCAGACAAACTATGAATCAAGTATGAATATAAAATAAAGACATTTTACCATACACAGAGCCTCAAAACATTCATTTCCCATGTACTGTTTCTCAGGAACTTAACTCCACAAACAAGAGAAGGAATCAAAACAAAAATCTGTGAAAAATTATCTCTAAGAAGATGCCCAGAGGGATATGAAAAAGAAGACCCTATTCAACAACTAGGTGGCAGGTCTAAGCATTAAATCAAGATGAGAGGTTCCAGGAGGGATATCATCAAGAGTAATTTGTAGATTCCCTAATATCTTCTATTACAGTGGGAGGAGTTTTCTATAGTTATATTAGAAAATGTGAGGCTGATTTAGATAGGAAAATACAAAACTAATCAAAGAAATAATGAGAGAGAGATGAATTTTTAACTCTAGAAAAGAAAGTTGTACAAGAAAGGGAATCGAGGCTTAGTATATACGCTTCAGGTGTATGTATATATACATGTATATGCACACACATATATACGCACATATACACACACAAATACACACACTGCCCTAACAGAGCCATTCAACGTTGATTTAATCACAAAATATGCAATAACTACATGGGGAAGACAAGAGAAAAAGCAGGTGATGTAAAAAGGCTAAATTCTCATCTTTCTTTGGGCAAAGTCAGTAAATAATGTCTAAAATAGAAAATAAAAGTGTAATCATGTTTTTATCAACATTGAGGTATCAAAACAAATGACTTTAAAAGTTAAAATGTGTTGCCTCTAGGGAGTGAGACCCAAGGATGGGAGGAATGGAAAGTATTAAGAAATAAATAAATAAACCTTGCAACACATTTGATTCTTTAAATCTATGTACATATATTACCTAGATAAAATTAAGCATTAACGAAAATGTTGCTAAAAGACCTTCGCTACTTCTTTAGAAAAATTCGCTGACATAAACCCATTAGCATTTTATGGTGTGCTTGGGTCACCTGGTGAACAGAGAGCTGTAAATTTCCGAACTTAAAACAGAAAAGAGAAAAATCTAGCCAAAGAAGCAGCAGTCAATCATTTAAGTAAATGCAGGCA
>VMDR010037856.1:0-10127 GCA_007922815.1 Macrotus californicus | reverse complement strand
AGAAATGTGAAAGATGCTGATTTTAGTTCTGTCTCTGTTATCAGTCATGCAACCTTAGGTAGGTTATGCAATATCTGGGCTGCAATTTTGCGATCTATAAAATGTATAAGACATTATTTGTTAGGATTATCTTGCAGAGCATTTGAGAGCATCACATTAATGTGTTTTGATAGAATTTAAAAATTACTAAATCTTGTAAATAATATTATTGATATTAAATCTTGTAATAAAACAATACAGCAGGAACAATAAATTCTTTATCCTGTACATTCTAATGTACAAATCTCAGTGATTTCTTGAATATTTTTCTATGTAAATATATTTTATTAGTTTTGTTTCCTACATATTTAGTTTAATTCAACAAATATTAATTGAGCACCTAGTACATGCCAATCCTTGGAATTGGCATTGCAGGGAATATAAAATTAATAAGAAATAATGCCTGCTCATAAGGAGCTTACAGTCT
Source organism: Macrotus californicus (assembly GCA_007922815.1). Taxonomy (NCBI): domain Eukaryota; kingdom Metazoa; phylum Chordata; class Mammalia; order Chiroptera; family Phyllostomidae; genus Macrotus; species Macrotus californicus. Next base: position 9,661 of record VMDR010037856.1, on the reverse strand, counting down.
CTATTCAGGAAACAAGACAAGGACCCAGATGCTATAATATAAAGCGAAATATCTATTTCATAAAAGAGGTGCCAAACATGTTATGATTTCAGAAAGGGTATGAAGGAGAACAAGTATCATTTGATGTGAATGTTCAACACGAGTTGAACTTCCCCTCTCCCTCCCTTAATACTATAAGCTGGAAGTCACTTCAGTCAAGTGGAAAAGTGAGGTAAAACTCAAAGAATTTAGAAATGCTGAATATGTTTTGGAATGATATACTTTCCAGTAAATTTGTAATTGAAGAAATCTGGCAAGAAAAACAAGAAACAAGAAAATTTGTGGGTCACACTTAGGCATTTGTACCTCAGTGAGTGTGCAAAGGGCAGACACTAAGAATCCCTGAGTTGGGGACTGATGTGTCAAGGATGCAGTCCTGTAAAGGAGAGAGACTTCACTTAGGACGACCAGCATGGCAACAGTCATGGTAACAGCGGACATAAGGGCAACGACTAGATTGGGGTGCTGTTATTCTGTCTAGACAGGAGAGAATTTAAGTCCTTTTTCTGTGAAACCGGAATGGAGTTTAAAAAGGGTTAAAATGGCAGAAATGAGGGGGCAATACTGATTGAATTTAGGACACAAAGGAAATGGAGTCAAGGATGATTCTAAGGTTTTGAAGATGATCGAACGTCGTTCACTTGAAAAATGGTAGCATGCTGGTGACCAAATTAGTGAGGAGATTTCAGGAGAAGAATTTCAGAATTCATAAGAATAATTTGTTTTTTAGGGATTAAGAGGGAGCTGACTACTGACTTGGACTATAGAGAATAGTACTCAGTATAAATCTTGAATCTATGGAAAAGATGTAGTCCTAGCTGGTAATATTTCTCTTTCAGTGGCAGCCACTTTGGAAAACTGTATGGAGACTTCTCAAAAAATTAAGAAGAGTTGGCATATGACCCAGAAATGCTTCTCCTGGTTATCTACCCTAAAAACTTGAAAATATTTATTCACAATGCTATTAGCACTCCTATGTTCATTGTAGAATTATTCCTTGTGGCCAAGACATAAAAAGATATCCAAGAAAGGACACCAAAGTATCCTTTGATAGGGGACTGGAAAAGGAAGATGTGGTACATATATACTATACAATACTACTCAGTTATGAGAAAAAAAGAAATATTGCCATTTGCAACAACATGGATAGACCTTGAGAAGATCATGCTTTACAAAATAAGTCATGGAGAAAGTTGAGAACCATATGATTTCATTCATATTTAAGATATAAAACTGAAAGCAACAAGTATACAAATGAAAACAAACCAACAAAAACTCATAGACACAGACAACGGAAGGGTGGTTACCAGAGGGAGGCATGTAGTAAAAGAGTAAATGGTAAAGGAAGTCAAAGATACGGTGACAGAAGAAGATTTGACTTTGGGTGGTGGGTACACAATATGATATACAGTTCATATATCATAGAAGTATACTCTGGAAACCATTGGTTAATACAAATGTCACCCCAATAAATTTAACTTAAAAATGCTGATAAAGCACCAATAGAAAAGATGAAGGCCTAAAGAATAAGGTTAATTTGGACATTGTCCATTGAAGGGTTGTTCTGGCAGGTGGATGGGATGGGACTAACCAAAAATAAACTTGGACTGTGGGGAAATATTTACAGTTAAAGATGGACGAAGGAACAGGTGGCATGCAGGCAAAAGATAGTATCCCAAATAATCAACAAAAGCTGGTAAGTACGGAAAGATATACCAACATTGGTAATTTCAAAATGTCAAAAAAGTCTGATGAACATTATAAAAAGAATAAAGTCACTGAAGAGATTGAGTCTTTGGACTTAGCCTCTAAAGGATCAAAGTAGGGGGAATAGAGTCATTCATTTTTGCTTAACAAATATCTGACAACCCACTCTGAATTGTAAAAAATGGTTAGCAAAATAAGCATATTTTCTCTGGTTTCACAGAGCTTACAGTACGGTAAGGGAAACTTGTAATAATCAAATACGCTAACATTAACTAAACATTTGAGAAATGCTCTAAAAGAAAATAGAGGGAATATCTAATATAAGAGTTATTTGTGTATAAATGATAAAGGAAAGATCCCCAGAGGAACGCCTGTATAACCTGAGATCAGGAATGAATGGGGCAAAAAGGAAAAAAGGCTTTGATTATTTGAGACAAGAAAAATAGACACAAAAGTGGTAAAAGAGAAATACCATATAGTCTCACCTATAAGTGGAACCTAATCAACAAAACAAACAAGCAAGTGAAATAGAACCAGAGACATAGAAATAAAGAACAAACTGCCAGTGACCAGAGGGGAGCGGAGAGGGAGAAAACAGGGAAAAGAAGGGGAAGGGTCATCAGGGAACATGTATAAAGGACCCAGGGACAAAGCCAAGGGGGGCGTGGGTAGGACTGAGGGTGGGAGGTGGGACTGGGTGAGGTGGGAGAAAGTGGTGGCAGGAAAATGGAGATAACTGTACTTGAACAACAATTAAAAATATATTTGGGGGAAAAAGTAAAAAAAGGCTTTGAGTATGGGGGCAGCATTGGAGAAACTGAAAAAAAGCTTTGTCTGAAGCAACGTGAGCGAGAGTGAGAATGGTAAAATAATCATTCATTCCTTCACCTGAACTTCATGAGTGTCAACTATAGGCTAGGCAATGTGACTGGTATTGGAGTGTACCAGTATCTGAACAAAGGAGATGTGGCGGGGTGGGTGAGAAGAAGCCAGATTATGTAAGGTTGTTTTTTGTTTTTTTTTTTACTACTTGAAGGAAAGCCATTACAAGGCTTTAAAAAGGAGAGTGATCTCCTATATGTATTTTATGGTAATCATATGAGCTAAAAGGTGCAGAATGGCTAAAAATGGTACTACTGGAAGTAGAAGCCTATAATGAGAAGCTAATCCCTTTGTTACCATTATCCTTTGGTAATTCTGTCTACAGTAGTGACATCAGAGATGACAGCAAGTAGATAGATCAAAAATATATACAGAAGGCTAAAATCAACGAGACGCGGTGATGGGTCGGATATAAGGGAGAAGAATGAGGCGGCACCAAGCTTGATTTTATGGCTCAGTGCTGCTCTCTGCATGAGAAATACTGGAAGAACAGCACCATTAGAACCAGTGCAAAACAAGGTTTTGAAATGTATTCAATAGTGATCATGAAAACCACTAATGTAGACATACAATGGCAGTCTCATTTCTGACCAATGACCAGCATTGGTCAGATATTTGGCTGAGGGTATTAGTGTGCGTCCATGGACTGTATGTCTCTACACATGGCAGATTAGGATGGGGCTGGAATCTCCAAGACTGGCCTCATTAGCACAGGCCTAAATCAGCAGAGATAACTAGGCCAGACAATGAAAAGAAAAGAAATGCACTTATTGGGATGGAGATTACTTTCATGTACAGTGTACCATTTTCCAGAACAAATAAATACAGTTGAGAGACTATTATTGTGAGCAACAAATAATTAGTGTTCAGGAAGGAAAAGATAAAAGCGAAAAAATAGTCTTGAGGAATATATACATTATATTCTAAAACATAAACTGTGCATATTTCACCTGGCACAGAAATACTTCATTGTTATTTATAATTGTGCACACATTATCATTTTCATCTACAAATAAGACTTTCACTTTTTTCAATTATATATTTCCCATCTAAACGTTGAATTAAGTATGCTTCATTAAGTAGAACAAATTTTGACTCCACAAACTTACCTCGTTTTCCCTAGGCCATGCACATTAAGTGAGATTCTGCCCCTGATAATCATCTCACTCTCCCCACGCATCTCTAACACCTCACCAGGCAGACAAGGTGGCTCTCCTCACCATCTTGTCTTCATGTAGAAAGCCTAAAGCTATGACTTCTAGGCCAGCAGAATCTAGAAAAAACTGAACTTTTCAACAAGAAAAAAACCCAAAGAAAGAATTTCTACACATCGAGCCATTTCTTCCTTTCCTTTCCCCAGGTTTTTTTTTTTCAGACTACAAAATTAATATATGTTTAACATCACAAAAATTAAGAATCCAGAAATAAAATAGAAAATGAGACTTTGCTAAACCACACCTACCAGACAGGCAGAATTATATTTTTATAAATGTATCACACTATATGTAATGCTATGTATTGAACCCAAATATATATATACATACACATCTATATCCATATGACACATTTTTATGTTATATAAAGTTTGAGCCCATTTGAGAAAGAGAGTCTTGATTTTATCTTCCATAAATAAACCATTGTCTTAGTTTGGGTCTCTTGGAAGCAGTCTTTGAAACAAAGTTTTAGTACAACATTTTATCTGGAAGGTGCTCCCAGGAAATTCTAGTTAAGATATGAGGAAGTGATAAAAGGAAGGAAAGACTTCAATGAAGAATATTCTTAATCCAAGGATTACTGTGGGAAATGAATTTGGCCCCACTGGGGAACGCCAGATGTTTGTGGGACAGGCACATGAGAGTTTTCTCTGATGGCAGAGCTGGGGCAGTGTGCGTTGATGAAGGGCTGCTGGCGCAGGGCAATAAGGGGGCTGGTGGGTGTGGTGTTCTTTCTGATACTTTGAACTGTAGTGCGCTGGCAGGGTCCGGCTCCTGGAATCCCTCACGCAGTTGGCAGCCGTCAGGCTGCCATTGAAGTGTTAAAGCTGGAGTAGAAAGCAGGAAGAGTCCTACTGTGCTTTATTTAATCATTACTGATGGTCATTTAGATTGTTTCCAGTGTTTTCACCATTATAAACTGCCATGATACCTTTACACTTGATTATTTGCATGGCTGTCTTATTTTCCATGACACAATTTCTATAAGCAGAATTAAAGAGAAATGTGAGAAATTAAAAGAAGTAATCTTTGAGTATGTTTTGGGATGAACAGAGGCAACTTTCTTATTATGTGGAAGTTTTTACAGAGTGGCCATACCATAGTATATAACTAACTTTAAAAATAACATTCTAAATTTAGAGTTAATATCTAAAATATCTAAATTATTAGCTCTATTTATTTCTTTATTTTATACCTATTGTTGCTATGAAAAAATTAATACTTTTGAACTAAAATAAATATACCTAACATAACAGGAAATAAAATTTGTCCAATATTCCATTTTAAGATAAGGACAACATTGTTTTTAAAGGAACAACAGGAAGAAAAATTGTAGTAGCTGGGGCTAGACAGCAAGTTTTCAAACTTGACACTACAAGTATACTCCCCCCTGCAAAAAAGAAAAAGTAATAAATTGGACCTCATCTAAACTAAAACTTTTTGCTTTGCAAAATATTTCTGAAGAGGATGACATAACAAGGTACAGACATAAAGAAACTATTTAAAAGCCACATAGCAGGCAAATAACACGTGTAGAATATAAAAAGAGCTCTCAAAATAGTAAAAAAAAAAAGTTGATTTGAGAACCGGAAAGGGAGTTGGCTAGACATTTCACATAAGAGGATATTCAGATGGTAAACTTCACTAGCCACTAGAAGAATTCACTACACAACTATTAGAACAGTTGGATAAACTACACAGTGACAACACCAAATGTTGAAGAGAATGCATAGGAGCGGACCACTCGTACTTTGCTGGTGGAAATGTTAAACGGTCCACCCACTCTGGAAAACAACTCGGTAGTTTCTTATAAAACCAAATAGACTTTCCCACACTACCCAGTAATTGCACTTCTGAACATTTACCTTGGAAATGGAAACTACTTGCATACCACAATGTGTACATGAATGTTCATAGCAGCTTTGTTTGCAATAGCCCCACACTGCACGCAACTCAGAGGGCCTTCGGTGAGTGTCTGGGCACACAAGCTGCATCCATACCGCACAATATACTCTGCAATAAAAAGTTACAAACTACTGATACATGTCTCCATTTGCATAAATCCTTAGGGAATTATTCTGAATGCAAAAAGTCAATGCTGAAAACTTATACAGTGTATAGTAGTGTTTATGTAAAATCCTGGAAATGACAAAACTAAAGAAATGAAGAAATTAGTTGTTGCCAGGAGTATAGGATGGGTTGGAGGAGGGGAAGCAGGAGATGAGTGGATGTAGTTACAAAAAGGCAACATTAAACGGGTTCTTGAGGTGATTGAACTGTTTGCCTTTACTGTGGAGACAGATACAGGAAACTACAGATGTGATAAAAATACATAGAACTAAACACACACACACAAATACAGATGATATTACTGGGGGAACCGGGTAACGTGAAGACAGGGTGTCTCTATATTCTTAGAACTGCATGCGAATCTGTAATTATCTCAAAATAAAAGCTTAATTAAAAAATGTGTAACACTTCTTACTAGAATATAAATATATGTAAATCTCAATGATAACTTTTGAAGGATGCCAAACTTGTCCTCATTCAACGAACAATTGTCTAATTTTTCTTTTTAAATTTTTTTGTTGAACAAATTCTTTTTTATTATATTATTTCCATTACCATTTAGTACTCTTATACCCACCTCCTTCCTCTACCCGCAATCACCACACTGTTGTCCATGACCATGGGCTCCTTTTCCTTTTTGTTCAGTCCCTCCAAACCTACCTTCCCCCTCGTCTTAGCTGCCATCCTGCTCTCTATCTATGAGTCTGTCTCTATTTTGCTTGTTAGTTCCGTTTGTTCACTAGATTCCACATATGAGTGAAATCCTATGGTATTTCTTTTTCTCTGACTGGCTTATTTCACTTAGCATAATGTTCTCCAGGTCTATCCATGCTGTCACAAAGGGTGAAATTTTCTTCTTTTTTACAGTCAAGTAGTATTCCATTGTGCAAATGCACCATAGTCGTTTTATCCACTCACCTACTGATGGACACTTTGGTCACTTCCATATCTTATCAATTTTAAATAATGCTACAATGAATCTAGGGGTGCTTATGTTCTTTAAAATTAGTGTTTTGGATTCCTTCGGATATATTCCCAGAAGTGGGACCACTGGGCCAAAAGGCAGATCCATTTTTAATTTTTTGAGATGTTTCCATACTGCTTTCCACAGTGGCTACACCAGTCTGAATTCCCACCAACAGTTCAAGTGTTCCCCTTTCTCCACATCCTCACCAGCACTTCTTTGTTGATTTATTGATGATGGCCATTCTGACAGGTGTGAGATGATGCCATTGTGGTTTTAATTGGCATTTCTCTGATGATTAGTGACATTGAGCATCTTTTTGTATGTCTATCGGCCACCTGTATGTCCTCTTTGGAGAAGTATCTATTCAGGTCATTTGCCCACTTTTTAATTGGGTTGTTTAACTTTTTTGATTTGAGTTTTGTAAGTTCTTTATAAATTTTGGATATTAACCCCTTATCAGATATATCAGTGAATACGTTCTCCCATTCTGTAGGTTGTCTTTTTATTTTGTTGATGTTTTCCTATGCAAATCTTTTTAGTTTGATGAAGTCCGATGTGTTATTTTTTTTTCTTTGTTTTCCCTGCCTGGGGAGATATTTCTGATAAAATATTGCTATGAGCATTGTCTGAGATTTTGCTGCCTATGTTTTCTTCTATCATTTTTATGGTTTCAGGTCTAACATTTAAGTCTTTAATCCATTTTGAATTTACTGTTGTGTGTAGTGTTAAGAAAGTGGTCTAGTTTCATTTTTTTGCATTTATCTGTCCAGTTTTCCCAACACCATTTATTGAATAAACTATCTTTAGCCCATTGTATGTGCTTGCTTCCTCTGTCAAACATTAATTGATTATAAAGTTGTGTATTTATTTCTGGAGTCTCTATTCTGTTCCATTGAGCTCTATGTCTGTTTTTATGCCAGTACTCTGCTGTTTTGATTACTATAGACTTGTAGTATAGTTTGATATTAGGTAGCATGATTCCTCTAACATTTTTCTTCTTTCTCATGATCACTGTTGTTGTGCGGGGCCTTTTGTGGTTCCATATAAATTTTTGAAATATTTGTTCTTGTTCTGTGAAATATGTCATTGGAATCTTGATTGGAATTGCCTTAAGCCTATAGATTGCCTTGAGTAGTATGGACATTTTAATGATGGTAATTCTTCCTACCCTTGAGCACTACGTGCTTCCACTAATTTGCGATGAACATGGTATGTGTTTTCACTTATTTGTATCTTCTTCAGTTTCTTTCTTCAGTGTCTTATGATTTTCCAAGTACAGGTATTTTATATCCTTGGTTAGATTTACTCCTAGGCATTTTACTATTTTTTGTAGTAATTGTGAATGGGTTTATTTTCTTAATTTCCCTTTCTGTTAGTTCATTATCAGCATATAAAAATACAACTGATTTCTGGATATTAATTTTTTGTCCTGCTACTTTGCTGAATTCATTTATCAATTCTAGGGGTCTCTTGGTGGAATCTTTGGGGTTCTCTATGTACAGTATCATGTTATCTGCATGATAAATACAGTTTTGCTTCTTCCATTCCAATTTTGATGCCTTTTGTTTCTTCTTCTTGTCTGGTTGCTGTGGCTAGGACTTCCAGTACTATGTTGAATAAGAGAGGTGAAAATGGACATCCCTACCTTGTTCCCGATCTTAAGAGGAACACTTGTAGTTTTTGCCTGTTGAGTATGATGCTGTCAGTGGGTTTGTCCTATATGGCCTTTATTATGTTTAGGGATGTTCTCTCTATTCCCACTTTGTTGAGAGTTATTATTATCATAAATGGGTGATGGATTTTACCAAATGTGTTTTCTGCATCTACTAATATGATCATGTGATTTTTATCCTTCATTTTGTTTATGTGGTATATTACATTTATTGATTTGTGATATTGTACCCACTTTGCATTCCCAAAATAAATCCCACTTGATCATGGTGTATGATCTTTTCAATGTATTGCTGTATTTGGTTTGCTAATCTTTTTTGAAAGATTTTATTTTTTTTATTTTTAGAGAGAGGGGAAGGGAAGGAGAAAGAGAGAGAAACATCAATGTGTGATTGCCTCTCATGTGCCCCTCCTGGAGACCTGGCCCATAACCCAGGCATGTGCCCTAACTGGGAATTGAACCAGGGACCCTTTGTTTCACAGGTCGGTACTCAATCCACTGAGCCACACCAGCCAGGGCTGGTTTGCTAATATTTTGTTGAGGATTTTAGCATCTATGTTTATCAGGGATATTGGCCTATAATTTTCTTTTTTCATGGTGTATTTATCTGGTTTTTGAATTAGGATAATGCTGGCCTCATAAAATGAACTTAGGAGCCTTCCCTCCTCTTGAATTTTTGAAATAGTTGGGGCAGGAGAGGTGTTAGTTTTTCCCAGAATGTTCAGTAAAATTCATCTGGAAGCCATGAAGTCTAGGGCTTTGGTATGCTGGGAGTTGTTTTATTACAGCTTCACTTTCATTACGTGTGTAATCTCTCTATTCAGATTCTCTGGTACTTCCTGATTTAGTTTTGGAAGACTGTATGTTTCTAGGAATTTATCCGTTTCATCCAGGTTGTCCAGTTTGTTTGCATATCATTGTTCATATTATTTTCTTACAATCCTTTGTATTCCTTGGTGTCAGTTGTTATTTCTCCTCTTTCATTCATGATTTTATTTATTTGGGTCCTCTCTATTTTTCTAATGAGTCTGGTTAAAGTTTTGTCAATCTTGTTTATCTTTTCAAAGAATCAGCTCTTGAATTCATTGATCTTTATAATTGTTTTTTTTT
>VMDR010037855.1:0-10127 GCA_007922815.1 Macrotus californicus | reverse complement strand
ATATTCTCCCATTTATTTGTATCTGCTTCAATCTCTTTGTTCAACGTCTCACAATTTTTCAGAAAGAGATCTTTTACCTTCTTGGTTAAATGTATTCCTAGGTATTTTATTCTTTTTGAATTCAATTGTAAATGATATTTTCTTAGTTCTTATTTTTGATAGTTCTTTATTGATGTATAAAAATGCAACTGATTTCTTTTTTCTTAAATCTGTTATTTGTTTTTTTACTTTTAGAGAGAGGGGAAGGGAGAGAAAAAGAGAGGGAGAGTAACATCAGTGTGTAGTTGTCTCATGCACGCCCTTAACTGGGGACCTGGCCCACAAGCCAGACATGTGCCCTGGGAATCAAACTGGCGACCCTCTGGTTCACAGATCTGCACTCAGTCCACTGAGCCACACCAACCAGGGCTGATTTCAGAATATTTATTTTGTATTCTGCTACTTTGCTGAATTCATTTATCAGTTCTAATAGTTTTTTTTTACTGGTGTATTTAGGGTTTTCTCTGTATAGTATCGTATCATCTGCAAATAATGATAGTTTTATGTCTTCCTTTTACGTCTTCCTTTCCAATTTGAATGATTTTTATTTCTTCTTGTCAGATTGCTGTGGCTAGGACTTCAAAACTATGTTGAATAAGAGTGATGAAAGTGAACATTCCTGACTTGTTCCTGATGTTAAGGGAAATGCTTTTAGTTTTTCCCATTGAGTATGGTGTTAGCTGTGAGTTTATCATATATGGCCTTTATGATGTTGAGGTATGTTTCCTCTATTCCCACTTTGCTAAAAGTTTTTATCATAAATAGGTACAGGATTTTGTCAAATGTTTTTTCTGCATCTATTGACATGATCATATGATTTTTATTCTCGTGTTTGTGATGTATCATATTAATTGATTTGAGGATGTTGAACCAAGCATGGACCACTCCAGGAACAAATTCCACTTGATCATGATGTGTGATCTTTTAAATGAATTGCTGGCTTTGGTTTGCTAATATTTTGTTTAGGATTTTGCATTTATGTTGGCCTGTAATTTTCCTAGCAGTGTCTTTTTCTGGTTTTGGAATTAGGTTAATGCTGGCCTCATAAAATAAACTTGGGAGTCTTCCCTCATCTTAAACTTTTTGGAATAGTTTCAGAAGTATAGGCGTTACTCTTTGACTGTTTTGTAATATTCATCTGTGAATCCTTTTGCTGCAAGACTTTTGTTTGTTGGGAGTTATTTAATTATTGCTTTGATTTCATTAGTTGTGATCAGTCTGTTCAGATTTTCTGTCTCATAGTGGTTCAATTTTGAAAGGTTGTATGTTTCTAGAAATTATTTTTTTTCTTCCAGATTGTCCAATTTGTTGGCATATAGTTGTAGTAGTTTCTTACAACGCCTTGTACTTCTGTGGTGTCAGTTCTTCTCTTTCATTTCTAATTTTGTTTTTGGGGGGATCTCTCTCTCTCTCTCTCTTTTATGAGTCTGGTTAAAAGTTTGTCAGTCTTTATCTTTTCAAATAACTAACTTGTTTTCATTGGTCATTTGCATCATTTCTTTTAGACTCTATTTTATTTCCCCTCTTATCTTCATTATTTCCTTCCTTCTATTCACTTTGGGCTTCATTTGTTGTCCTTTTTCTGGTTCCTTTGGTGTGAGGTTAGATTGTTTATTTGAGATTTTTCTTGAGATAGACCTGCATTGCTATGAATTTCCCTCTTAAGACTGCTTGCACTGTGTTTTATAGATTTTGGTGTTGTGGTGTCATTTTCATTTGTATCAAGGTAACTTTTGCTCTCCTCCTTGATCTTGTTGTTACCCCATTGTTTAGTTATGTTATTTAGCCTCTATGTGTTCCTATGTTTTTCAGTTTTTTTCCATTGTGGTCAGAGAAGATACCTGATATGATTTTAATCTTGTTAAATTTATTGAGACTTGTTTTGTGTTTCAACATGTGCTCTGTTCTAGGAAGTGTTCCATGTGCACTTAAAAAGAGTTTATATCAGATCCATCTGGTCTAGCATGTTGTTTAAGGCTGCTGTTTCTTTGATGATTTTTTTTTTTTTTGTTTGTAAGTTTTATCCATTGATGTCAATAGGGTATTAAAATCTCTTATTATGACTACATTACTGTCAATCTCTTTATATCCATGAAGATTTGTTTTATACTGATGATTATCATCTATTTGGCTCTTGTAAACTCATTAAATTCTCAAAAAAAAAAAGAGATTTGTTTTCTATATTTAGGTGCTCCTATATTGGGTGGATAAATGCTTATAAGAATTATATCTACTTTTTTGGATTTATCCCTTTATAATTATGTAATACTATTCTTTGTCTCTTGTTATAGCCTTTTTAAAAAATGTTTGTCTGACATAAGTATTGCTAGCCTGGCTTTTTTTGTTTCTTTCCATTGGCATGAAATATCTTTTTCTATCCCTTTACTTTTAGTCTGTGTGCATCTTTTAGTCTGAGGTAGGCCTCTTGCAGAAAGTGTATAAATGGGTCTGGTTTTCTTTTCTGTTCAGCTACCCTTTGTCTTTTGTTTGGAGAATTTAATCCATTTACATTTTAAGTGATTATTGTTAAGTACATACTTATTGTCATTTTATTCTCTATAACTATGTCCCTTTTGCTTTTTCTTTCTTCTTAAGTTCCTTTCATACTTCATGTAATACTGGTTTGGTGATAATGAACTCCTTTAGCTTTTTCTTGTCTAGGAAGCTCTTTATTTCACCTTCAATTTTAAATGACAGCCTTGTTGTGCATAGTAGTCTTGGCTGTAGGTTTTTGATTTTCATCACTTTCGATATTTCATGCCAGGCACTTCTGGACTGAAATGTCCTATTGAGAAATCATCTAATGACAACATTCTTGTTTGTAACTAACTCTCTTTCTCTTACTGCTTTTCAGATTCTCTTTTTGTCTTTAACCGTTGCCATTTTAGGTATGATGTGTCTTGATGTGTGGTTCCCTTTGGGTGCCTCTTGTTTTGGATGCTGTGCTTCTAGGACTTGAATGTCTTTTTTCTTCACCAGGTTACGGAAGTTTCAGTCATTATTTCTTCAAATATGTTTCAGTGTCTTTCTCTCTCTCTTCTCCTTGTGGTACCTCTATGATGTGGATGTTGTTATGCTTTATATAGTCCCAAAGGTCCCTTAAACTGGTCTCATTTTTGGTTAATTTTCTTTTATTTTTGCTGTTCTGATTGGGTGTTTTCTGCTCTCTTACCTTCCAAATTGCTGATTCAGTCATGTGCTTTATTAAGCCTCTCTTGATTCCTTCTAGTGTATTTTTCATTTCAGATACTGTATTTTTCATGTCTGACTGGTTCTTTCTTTTGATTTCCTTGTCTTTTTTTTTATGTTCAGTGACTCTTTGTTTTAGTTCTCATTGAATTCATCCATCTTTTTCTTTAAGTTCCTTCAGCATCCATATAACCATTGTTTTGAACTCTGTCTGGTAGCTTGCTTGCCTCCATTTTATTTAGTTCTTTTTCTAGACATTTCTCCTGGTTTTTTATTTGGGCCATGTCTGTTCATCTTCCCATTTTGGCTGTTTCTCTGTATTTGTTTCTGTGTATTTGGTTGATCTTCTGTACCTCCCCGTCTTAGTATGGTGTCCTTATGTAGTAGGTGTCTTTTGGGTGTCATTGACACAGTCTTCCTGATCATCTGGGTTAGGTGCTCCAGGAATATTCTCTGTGTGCGTTATGTGAACCCTCCTGTTGTTGAGTCTTGATTGATGTTGACCTGTTTATGGGTGTGGTTGGCCTTCTGGCTGTCTACTGTGAGCATTGACCCCAGCCACAGTGTACAAGCTGCTGAGTGGGACTGACCCCACAAAGCAGAATTTGCCCCAGTAGGGACTGGTGCCTGCCAAAATTTCCCTTTGGTTGTGCTGCTTCTCGAGATAATTGGGTAGTGCTCTGATGTGAATCCTGCCACTGGGTGTGTTGGTTCTCGGACATCCTGGGACAGATTTTGGTGCAGGTCAGTGTCACATGCTGCTTGTGACCAGCCCTGGGCTACCTGTTTGGAGCTGCAAAGCAGTCTATTGTTGGTGTTGTGTTGGACATGGGTGTGTGTGGGAGAGTCCAAGCCTGTGCACAAAGGCCAGTTTTCACCAGCACTGAATCTGGGGCCAGGTCAGCAAAAGGCCCAAGATACCCCAAGATTTACCTCCACCTGTTAGTTTCAGTCACTGAAAGTCTCTGGCAGTGTGCGAGTTGCCTGAGGTAGGTTCTCAGTGAGTCACTAGGTTGGGACGAGTGATGTTTACCAGGTTGACATTGACTCCATCTCAGGGCCAGTGCTGGGTCTGAGGCTACTCATCACCAATCTCGCTACACCAAGGTTGTCTGCTACCTGCCAGGTGCCTGTGGACCATTGTGTTCAGGTGGGGTCTCGGAGTCATTAGGGTGAGGCCAGCAGAGTCCATTAGGCTCAAACAGAGCAAGATTTGTCTGTGTGAAAGGGGGTGTGTGCACAGGAACAGTGGCACCAGTAGGGCTTGCAAGGGAAAAATGGCCTCCACCCTAGAGCCATACCACTCAGCCTCCCCCAGTCTCCCCTGACCTCCTCTAGAGACTTCTGAAAGAATGTGCACTGCAGGCCCAGGCTGGCCACAGCCAGCTGACAGTATTGCAGAGTTCAAGCTCAGCAAGGTGGAGCTACCAGGAGTCGTGAGGATGGAACTAATGGATCTCCATAGGTGGGGTTAGTGAATCACTTGTGGGGGTGCAGTGTCATGTGGGAGTGCAGAGCCGCTCAGGTGTGCAAGACATGGGTCACTGCTGCTCCAGCGTGCTGCAGGGGGAGGAAAAATGGCTCCCGCCTCAGAACCACAAACTCAGTCTCTGACAACCCCCGGGTTCGTCTTTAAGAACCCACGAAGAAAGTCTATATCGAGGGTTCAGTCAGCTGATTCTCCACAACGTGAGCCTGGCAGGGTTGGGGACAGGGAGTCAGCAGGGTTGGGCTAGTGCATTCTTCCAGGTTGATGCAGTGTGATCGGTAGTGCTTAACCGTGGAAAGATGGCATCTGGGCGCAATGTGGTAGAGGGTCTCAGGACAGGGACCTTAGCAGCTCTCTCTTCAGCTGTCTTTTCAGAGCTATACAACTCAGCTTACCTTTGCACCACTCCTGTCCACTTGGATTTGTTCTTTCTCCGCCAAAGCCCAGAGTAAGTGGCTTAGGAGGAACTTTTTTGCGCTGGCTCTTTAAGAGTTCTCATGGATTTCTAGGATACTCTCCATCTCACCCTGGCAGAGAGAATCCCCACTAATTTCACAGCCAGATGTTTATGGGCCCCTCTTTCCACCTCTGGTTCTCTGGGCTGGGGAGCCCACAATGCGGGGTTTAGACCCCATTCTTCTCAGAGGGGACCTTTGCAGCCGAAATATCCCTCTGGGTTCTGATGTGCTGCATGTGAGAGCAGGGCCAGCCCTTCTCTCATCTTCCCTGCCTACCATTCTCTCTGTGGCTTCCGTGAATCCTTTGTTACGAGATTTCTGTTTAGTCTTCCATTGGTTATTCAGGTTGATTGTTTTATAATTTAGTTTTACTTCCAGTTTGCACATGGGAGGAGGGAATATAGCTTCCACCCACTCTGTCACCATCTTGAATTCCCCCCATAAAAGGTAAATTTAAAAATTTTTCCATTTGAAATACTTTCTGCTTTTCACCACTGAGTGATGTTGGCTGTGAGCTTATAATAGATGACCTTTATTATATGGTTGTACCTTCCCTCTGTATACCTGCTTTATTGAGGGTTTTTATCATGAATGGATGTTGAATTTTGTCAAATGGTTTTCTGCATCTATTGAGGTGATTATATGATTTTTATCCTTCATCTTCTTAATTTGGTGTAGCACATTGACTGCTTTGCAGCTGTTGAACCAGCTTCGCATGCCTGGGATAAATCTCTAGACCACGGTGTATGGTCCTTTTAATGTATTGTTGAATTTGACTTGCTGGTGTTTGTTGAGGACTCTTGCATCTGTGTTCATCAGGGATAATGACCTGAAATAGCTATCTATATCTATCTATCATCTATCTGTCTAATCTCTCTCTCTCTCTGATGTCCTTGTCTGACATAGGAATAAGGGTAGTTTCTGGCTTCATAAAGTGAGTTTAGAAGCATTGTTTTCTGAAAGAGTTTGCATAAATTTCATGTTAATTCTTTGAATATTTATTCACCTATAAGGCTGTCCGGTCCCTATAAGGCTACTTTGGTTTTCTGGGAGATTTTTGATTACGTGTCCAATCTTACCACTAGTCTGTTACGATTTTTTTATTTTTTCATGATTCAGTCTTAGTGTAGGTTGAATAGATCTAGGAACTTAACCTTTTCTTCTAGGTTTTCTGATGTGTTGGCATAGTAGTCTCTTGTGATCCTTTGTATTTTGTGGTATCAGTTATTATATTTCCTCTGTCATTTCTGATTTTGAGTCCTCTCTTTTTTCCTAGTGAGTTTAGCTAAAGGGTTATCAATTACATTTATCTTTTCAAAGAACCAGCTCTCACTTTTCATTGAGCTTTTTTCTTGTCTTTTTCATCCCTATTATCATTTCTTTCTGCCCTTACGTTGTTTTTCCTTTTCTCTTACCAACTTTGGGCTTCCTTTGTCCTCCTTTTTCTAGTTCCTTGAGGTGTAAAGTTTAGGTCAGGTTTTTTATTTGAGACTGTTCCTGTTTCTTGGTTGTGGGCATTTATCGCTGTGAACTTCCCACTGGGGCCTGGTTTTACTGCATCCCATAAATCTTTATGTTATATTTTCATTTTCATTTGTATCAAGGTATTGTTTATTTCTCTTTTGCCTTCTTCTTTGACCCATTGGTTGTTCAGTAGCAAATTATTTAATCTCTACATATTTATGTATTTTCCAGTTTTATTCATGTAATTGATTTCTAGTTTAATACCATTTTGGTTGGAAGTGATGCTTGGTATGATTTCAATCCTCTTAATTTATTAAGATTTGTTTTTTGCCCTAATATGATCTATCCAGGAAAATATTCCATGTGCACTTGAGGATGGAATGTTGTTTATATATCTGTTAGGTTCGTCTGGTCCAAGGTGTCAGTTAAGGGTGGTGTTTCTTTATCTGTCTGGATGATCTATCCATTAATGTAAGAAGGGTATTAAAATCCCTTACTATTGTAGTATTGCTGTCTGTTTCTCCCTTTAGATCTGGCAATATTTGCTTTATATAATTAGGTTCTATTTGTATGCATAAATATTTACAAATGCTATATGTGCTTTTTATAGTGAGCCCTTTATTATTTTATAATTCTCTTCTTTGTTTCTTATTACAGTCTTTGTTTTAAAATCAGTTTTGTCTGATATTAGTACAGCTACCCCAGCTTCCTTTTGGTTTTCATTTGCATGGAATATCTTTTTCCATACCTTCACTTTCAGTCTGTGTGTGTGTCCTTTCCTCTGAAGTGAGCCTCGCAGGCAGCATGTAGATAGCTCTGTTTACTTTATGCACGTAGCCTCTCTGTCTTTTTGTTGGGGAGTTCAGTTTATTTATATTTAATTGTTCATAGGTATGCATTTATGCCATTTTGTTCATTGTGTTTTGTCTGTTTCTGTAGTTCCTCTCAGTTTCTTTTGCTCTCTTCTTTTATGGTTTGATTACTTTCTTTAGTGATATGCTTATTCCTTTATCTTCCATGTATTGAAGGTACTGTAGGGTTTTGCTTTGTGGTTGTCATGAGGCTTACATGTAACAACTTGTATCTCTATTTTAGTTGTTTACAACTTGTTTGGTTGCATTTTAAAACTCAACATTTTAAATCTCCCTGTTTTTTGTCACTTTTTACATCTTTTAACTTGTATATTTCCCTAATTGCTGCAATTATAGTCCACTACTTTTGTCTTTCAACCTTTATACTGAATTTGTCAGTGATTGACCTACTACCATTACTGTATACCTTTCAGTGAGATGTATAGTTTCACGTGTCTTGTTACTAATTGATGCCCATTCTTTTCAGTTTAAAGAACTTTAACATTTCTTGTAAGGCTGATTTAGTCGGATGAAATCCTTTAGCTTTTCTGTGTATGGAAAACTGTCATTCAATTATGAATAGCTTTGCTGGATAGAGCGTTCTTGGTTGGAAGTTTTTCCTTATAGTGCTTTTAATATATTGTGCCTTTCCCTTCTGACTGAAAAGTTTCTAATAAATCTGCTGACAGTCTTATAGGAGTCCCTTTGTGTGTTACAACTTGTGTTTCTCTTTCTGCTTATAAGATTCTTTCCTTGTCTTGAATTTTTGCATTTTAATTGTAATGTGTCTTGGTGTGGGTCCCTTTAGGTTCGTCTTATTTGGAACTCCCTAGGCTCTCTGGATCTGGTTGTCTGTTTCCTAACTCACGTTGTGGAAGTATTAGGCTTTATTTCCTCATATAAGAATTCTGCCCCTTTCTCCTCTTCGTTTGGGAGCCCTGTCATGTGAGTGTCAGTTGGTTTGATGTTATATCGTGAGTCCTTTTAGCTATCTTGACCTTTCAAAATACTTACGTCTACTTGCTGATACGATTAGGTGACGACTTCTGCCTCGAGCTGACTGGTCCTTCCTTTGCTTCATGTATTCTGCTGTTATACCCCTTCAGTGTATTTTTCAGTTTACTTACTATATTCTTCAGCTCTGTTATGTCTGTTTAGTACTTTTTTATGTCTTCATCTCTGTTGAAGTTCTCACTGAATTCTTCCTTTCTTCTCCCTAGTTCAGTGAGCATTTTTATAACCGTTACTTTAAACTCTTTATCAGGTAAATTACTTATTTCTGTTTTATCGAGGGTTTTTTTTTTGTGTGAGGTTTTATCTTGTTATTTCATTTGGAACATATTCTTTGTTTCCTCATTTTGTTCATTTTCTGTGTCGATTTGTGTGCACTAGATGAAACAACCACCTCTTTCAGTGTAGTGTCCCCTGGAGGGGAGTTGGACACACATGTCTGGTGCCGTGGTTTTTGTGCCGACTGTTTAGGGGATGCCCTTGATCATCAGGCTCTGGTGGCCAAGGAGGTAGGGGAATTGCATTCCTAGGTCCCATGGGATTGTGGCAGTTGGAGAGACATTTTTGGCATGCTTCTAGTCCCAGCACACTGCACAGACAGCAGGCTGAGGCACACTTCCCAGTCTCTGAAAGAGATCTTTTCGCTTATCCTGGACCTTTGGCCTGAGGGGCAGGCTTCAGGTTTGGCCCACGTCTAGTGTCCTACATGGATGCTCTCAAGGATTGCAGGTCTGGACACCATCTTGGTGCTCTCCCTCTCCCTTGCTCCAGCTTTCTGGCATCTGCAAGAAAAGAGCTTTATTCTGGAGCCCCTATTTTTGCAACTGCCACCCAGGGGACACCTCCAGATCACCTAGCTCTAATGGGTTGCGGGGTTTACATTTGTGGTCCCACAGGACTGTATATATTTGTGTAATTTTAAAAGCTGCTACCTGAGAGCCTGGCTGCCAGTCACCCTGTATCTAGGAGCTGACATCCCCCATTTGGGATGCTGACAAGTCTTGGCATATACTGAACTACTGGGAACTGTTAAAAAATAATAGGCTTTCTGGACAAGCACAAAGGCTTGAGAGACAATCAAGAGGTAGGGTTGGGTTGAACAAGGTTCATCTACACAAGGTGACTGCTTCAAGTCTAATGCAGATTTTGATGTGCTTCTTCATTTATAGTTTAAAATATTTTCATACCTTTTATAGATCTTTTTTCATTTTTTTATTTTTTAAAGATTTTATTTATTCCCAGAGAGAGGGGGAGGGAGGGAGAAAGAGAGGGAGAGAAACATCAGTGTGTGGTTGCCTCTTGTGTGCCCCCCCTGCTGGGGACCTGATCCACAACTCAGGCATGTGCCCTGACTGGGAATCAAACTCGCGACCCTTTGGTTCACAGACTGGCACTCAATTCACTGAGCCACACCAGCCAGGGCTTTTATAGGTCTTTTTGATTCTGTGTATCTTCTAGGTGGCTTTCTTCAGTCTTTGTTTTCTCATTTCACACTGTTGTTTCATTGGGTATAGCCATAGAGCAAGTATTTTCTCCATTTTAGATGAAATCCTTTTTTTTCCCCCTAGTAGTTTCTTTCCCCTAGTAGTTTTTTTTATAGGAGTCTTGTGGTTTTCTTTCCTCATT
>VMDR010037854.1:0-10129 GCA_007922815.1 Macrotus californicus | reverse complement strand
TATTTCCTATTCTGTCATATAGTCATATAAAAGATTCAAATATAGAAGAGGGAAGCAGGAATAGCTAAATTATTTTTTATATATTCATATTAGTGATTATAAGAGTTTATACTTTCTAAAACATTTTCATAAGCCTCATCTTACTTAATCCTCATAAAGTTCTTCTTTTGGTATACTATGCCTTAGTTCGAAAAACCTGGGGTGAAAGAAGAGTACAAATAACGTGCTAGGTAGATGATACAAGTCTCATTTCGCTAAAACTGCAACTAGGGGAGGTGAAGGGACCTGCTAACTCTGTACAACTAGAAAATATAACAGCAGCTGGATGATTATCTCTTTCTTCTGATTCCCAATTTGAAAAAATCAAGCAAAAATCATTCTTAAATCAATATCTAGATTAGCCATAAATATTAATGAATATTAATAATTTTAATAATTAATGAATATCTTTTAGGGGAAAGATAGAGCATGGGTTTAAGAAAACTATCTGAGTGGAAACGCAAGCTTTCTAGCTGCATGACCTGGGGAGGGTGTGTCTTCCTGGTACCTTCATAAGCTCATTGGTAGAATGGAGCAGTGCCTGCCTCAGAGGGTTGTGTTCAAGGTGGTATGCTGTCATACATATGCAAGACTCAGAATATTGCCAGGCACAGAGATCGTAATTAACTTTTAGTTAAATATAAGTTTAATTTTAAATTAAATTTGCTATTACTATTTTTAATACCAGTGGTTCCATTAAATATATGACTCCTGACTACTCACGTTCCAATTGCATCTAAGAGTGTTTTTTACAATCTTGTCTGATATACATAGTGTAACATAAAAGTTTCTTAAAATGTTTAATTTATTTCCTCTTTAAAATTTTAGAAAGGTAACAATTATTTGTTAAAAATCAAGCAACATTTTCCCAGTTGATATTGTTTGGTAAATTAAGTCATTTCTGTAGTCAGTCTCACTAATAGTAACTATTAGCATTTTTGTATTTAATTTATAGTGACATTTACTGAATGTTTCTTTGAAAACCCCTTACTTAGCTTTCATGTATGAGGGATCTGAGCGTTGCCTCAATTAGTTTTTATTTTATTCATTAGCATTTATTACGTATCGTATTATATGGTATCTGTGCATGAATCTCTGTAAGCATTGGATAAAACTTAGCATGTTTTTCTGGCATACCTGAGCACAGAGTTGAGAGGAAGAGAGAGAGCACGAGAGAATGAGAATGAGAATACAGATTGACTTAAGGCAAGTTCAATTTTAAAAGTTAGGAAGATATGTATCAATTTAAATTATAAATTTAATATATTCATAACACATTCTAGAATGTGTTTTAACACAATTTATAAAATTCCTTCATGCTTCAGACATTTATATGTATCTACTACATACAGAGTATTGCTAAGTGGTGGATAATCTGAAGTGAAAATAGTTCTGCCCTCAGGGTCTAAAAATTCAAAAGGAAATACAGACAAGCGGGCAGACGAGCACCTTTATCCCAGTACATGCGCTAGATACAGTGATAGGGGTCAGCAGAGAATGCCGTGTCAACATGTAGAAACGAGGTGAGGAGCTTGCTGGTGAAATTTATGAGCTGCTTCAGCAACACTTAGAATAGAAAGGTATCACGAAGCCATACGATGAAGTCAGTAAGATTTTAAGTAGGAACAGGACTGACAAAAGAGAGGGAGAGTAAAGTCAGTTGGGAATATTCAACTTCAAATAAAAGAAAAAACTGGTACCTAAGGGAATTCTTCTAGAGATCATTCATGAATTGGCAAGTTTAATGGAAAATGTGTTTTTTCAGCCACTTTAAAATATCACAAACTATTCAGGGCGAAAGACCTGATATTAATGGTTAAATGACTTGTGTTTTATTTTATTTCTCTATTAATGCTATAACTGAAAGGATACGGATTAGAAAAGTAAGATGTGCAATTATTGATAATCTATATGGATGTGCCCTTGGTACTTCTTATAATCATTGGTTGTTTAAGAATGTTTGATTGATAGTTAACAATAAATATGAGAAACATCTGCTATATACATAGAATGACCTCAGTGAATATGTTAATTGGTAAAACACTTCAAAGAAGAAGAAAGTGAGGATAGGGATATATTTTGCTCAGTTACCTGGTGGTTTATCTGGTATGGTAGAGGTGTAATGCTTTCCTAACCCGGTCCGCTATGATAGAAGGAGTGGTCACATGGCCTCATAATGTGACTCTCCAGGAATTGCTATAAAAAGGTGTAGTCCGGCAGGCAAATGGGTGGCTATGCCCAGTGATCATAGTTACTAGGAAAAAACACTGATACGAATATGGCAGTGTGAATTTCTATAATACCAAAATAATGGCATAGATAGTACTTTTTATTAAAGATTGCTTAGAATTGTTGAAAAAGAGAAGAAACAATATTTAATTCACTTAAAATATAAACATGCACGTAAACTAAAATCTAAGTATTAAGCACACATTGCCGATTTAAAATATTGGCAAAGTATAATACTTGATAAGATGATAAACAACTATGTTGCTGTTTAAAAAATAAAATAAAGTAAAATAAAATATTGGCAAAGTAGAATGTAATTTTAAGAATCCGCTATGCAGACAAAATGATGAAAATTTAATCATAAATTTGAAAAGGAAATAATAGTTTTTTATGTGAGTTTCAAAAATAAAATACATTAAAATATCATTCATTTGCAAGTCTATTTTTGTGAAAAATGTTCTGGCTTTTCAGAAAGCTCCATGTAAGCCTATGCTAGACTGGGCAGTGGTAAGGAGAATGTTACACTGGACAGCTGACTCTAAATATTTTATTATCTAATAACGTTAAAAGAGTCTTGTCAAACTTTTTCTTTTTCCCTTGGTAAGGACTGCAGTCTTCTTATTGGGAGCTTGTTGCCAGCTTTGTTTCAAAGGAAGATTTTTGTTTTCCCCCATTGATTTGACTTCATCTTCTTTAGTTTCATCATATATAGATAGAGACTCACATGCAGAGTGCCTTGAATCACTTTAAATGCTGTCATGTTCATATTCTGCTTGTTCAGAAAGCCTTTGAACTAAAGTAAGAATTATTCTTGCTATAGAAGCTTTGCTTTCTTGGTTGTCGTTTTTCTTCTTCCTCTTGGGGATTATAGTGTTACAGAAGAACATTTTCTAAATGAGTATACCTTTATTCGATTTGAAAATTTAATGCTGCATATAACTCTCTGGGTATGTCTCAAAACATAAATGATTTAAATTTCTCATTTAAAATATACTGAACTAGCAGCATTGGATCAACAAAACTAGCAATGTTTCATTACTATAATACAGCACAGTGGTCAAAGAAATGGAAAACTCATGTTGTAATCATAAAACACACATCTATTCCTCATGACATCAGATGTTAATACATAACTGAAATGGCAGAAATAATCTGGAATCAATATGACTCATCGATTTGTTTGCTCATTCATTCATTTACTCATTCAAGTTAAACTCATTTTTTCCATGTCAGTTTTTAGATACAGGTACCGGTTGCTTGTAGTGGAGCTGTGTGAAGACATAGAAGTTTATGCTTGATAGGTTTTATGTTTTCAGTGAGGTCATCATCTGAGAGGAAAGGAAGAAGAGGCATTTCAGAAAAAAAGCAGAAGCATGAAATAGGCGTCTCTGGGTGTGAAAATACTGGAGAACCATAGTATAATAACTAGGTAATACTGAATGCTCGTTTGAGATTTATAATCAACACTATAAATTGAATCGGCCTTTTGGTTGTGAGACTTCTTTTCCAGAAGGCCACGGTTGATCAAGGGTTGTAGTTTTTTCCAGGAATCTGTCAAAAAGAGGAAAAGATTTTTGAAAGTATGAGGAAATAACTGAGAGAGAACCAATAAATCACTGGTTCTCAAAATTACACACTGGAATGGCCCGAGGAGTTATAAAACATACTGGAGATTGTGATTGAATTGGTCTTGGTCACAGGGTGGGCTTGGGGATTTAAAAAATGCATATTTCCAGGTGATTCTGAAGGGTAGGAAGTAAAGAGAGAATTCCAAGAGGATGTAAAAGATACAGACAACTTCTCTGGTTATAGGACAGAAATTGAAGAGGGTTCACAGTCGAAGGATGTAGGAGGAAGAGAAGGACAGTTGGGAAAGAAAAGCAGGCAGTGTGTGGTAAGTCCAGCTGTTAGTGAGTGACCCGGAGGCTGGACTTGGACTGTCCATCGCAAACACGGCAAATAGGAATGGGGCTTCTGGAGGTTTCTTGCTTGGTATTGAGAAGCATTTTTCTAATATATTTTGATCAATAGATAAGATTTAAATCAGACACCTTATCTGCTTTTCTTGTATTGTTTGCTCCATTTATAAACGAAGTAAAATGACAATGGAGAGCAAACTAATTTTTTGTTTACATTGTGGGCCATCAGCATGTGAACATGTTTCGCTCCTTTCTTGTTTAGGAGCCTCATTACCATGATGCTATTCTAGTCTCTGTG
Source organism: Macrotus californicus (assembly GCA_007922815.1). Classification (NCBI taxonomy): domain Eukaryota; kingdom Metazoa; phylum Chordata; class Mammalia; order Chiroptera; family Phyllostomidae; genus Macrotus; species Macrotus californicus. Next base: position 5,644 of record VMDR010037854.1, on the reverse strand, counting down.
ATGAGTGATACCTGTGGAGATAGAGGCATAATTGCAAACTGACAATTTCTCTCTCAGCAGTATTATGAAATTTCCATTGCTAAATGTGAAGGATTTTCTCAATATGATTATTGTATTTTGACATTTGAAGTTCTGTGGAACATTCTTTAATGAATATGTTACATTCTCCCTAAAGTCACAGGGAAAGTTGAGGGGATTTTGTCCTAAGTGTCCGTCTGCCCTTAGTCATAGCTACATTACACCTCACTGTAAGTGAATGATCTTACTTCAGTCTTCTGTCTGTGATTGTTTAGTGTCAAACCTGTACATTTTCCTTTTTTTTCTGATAGACAGGAATAAAATAACAATTCAAGTGTCTTCTTGGCAAGTGCTGGAATTGAAGAAGTTATAGGAAGACAAAACAGATCCTCTGAAGCAGTAGGAGTACTAAGTTTTGGCATTTTCTTTTAGCTCATTGAGGCAAGTTTACCGAATGTACCTTAACTAGTAGATGTCTATAAAACTGAGCTATGAAAAACTGCAGAATTCTCAATTGGAGCAGTTATAAATGGCCTGCAGCCCTGTTAAAACTCTCAGAGACACAAATAGCATCTATTTTAAATGGCATAGACTTAAAAGTAATAGCCCTGATTTGGTATACAGCCTGCTGATAACCAATTTTAACTGGCATTTAATGAGAACTTTCCATGAGTATGACATTGTCCTAAGAGTTAAGGAAATGCTGCTGTGATTACCGGGAGTGCTTTGAAACACTGAAGCCAGAGCCCCACACCTACCGTTCTAGCGAGAGCCATGGAGGGTGAGGCTCCAGCAGTGGTTTTAGAAAGTCTCACCACGTGATTTTAATTTGTGGGGTTACACTAGAGATCCACTGATGGAGGGAATGCAAAATGAAGGTTTGGGCCAGAGACAGATCCAACAATGATGGAATCACTGGAACCTAGCTGACGGAATCTCCTATCCCTCTCCCCTCCTGATTTAAATACTCTTCTCAGAACTGGAAACATTCTTTCAGCCAGGTTGATTTTCACAAAAGAATCTGCAAAACCTTGCTGGTGTTTATAAGCTAAGAGTCACATTAGAGAAACTTCAACTTAACCAATTAGAGAATGTTTCTGATGTAACTTATTCATATTTTTCTCTCACATTGACCAAGTTGAATATATCACACTCTTTACAAATAGAATTATATGAAATATTAAAGGGACTTATCGAAGAAAAAGAAGATAAAAAATATGAACAGTAAAATGACAACAAACTCACAGCTATTAACAACTGAACTTAAAACAGAAACAAAAACAAACTAAGCAAACAACTAGAACAGGAACACAATGGCAGAAATGGAGATCACACAGAGGGTTATCATCAGAGGGGTGGGTGGGGAGAGAGGGGGAAAAGGTACAAGGAATAAGAAGCATAAATGGTAGGTAGAAGATAGATAGGGGAGGTTAAGAATAGTATAGGAAATGTAGAAGCCAAAGAACTCATATATATGACCCATGGACATGAACTAAAGAAGGGGAGTGTGGGGGGAAGGGGTGTGCAGGGAGGGAGTGGGGGGAGGAGATGGGACAACTGTAATAGTATAATCAATAAAATATGTTAAAAAAAAAGAAAAGGCTCTGCTAATCTGGATGTTGAGAGGAAAACAGAAGCAACTGAAACTGTCTGTTTTTAATTCTTTAAGTGTTGGTCTGGGGATAAGATACTTGTATGGTCCTTGCTTTTGATCCTTTGGGGTATGTGTGTTTATCAGTGTGCACGGAGTTAATGACTCCTAAACTGCTCCTTAGCTGGGCTGACCTCCTACTGACTTTCTAGAAAAAGGATTTAAAGCAATAGAATGAGGCCCAGTGCAGCTCTCCAGGCTGCATTCAACTGTGCAAGGTCTACTGCCGGTGTCTTTGCCTCCAGGCCCTTTACACCAGAGACAGAAGCTTTTCTCTCTTTGATTTATTTCTATAAAACTCTGTCAGAAAAGTGGAGATATTAATCATTACTATTGATTCAATTGTTTTGTTTTGTTTTTTTATTAGAGAGATTTGCCAGAAAAATAAAATTTTTTTTTGTGCAGGGCATGCTAATCATCACAGAGTTGTCCCTCTTGTGTTATGTATGGGTTTTAAACCAAATCCTACCAACCAGCGCACTGACCTTTCTCCTGGCGAAGGTGTGTCACCATAAAGAAAGAAAATTCCCATGCACAGGAAGGCACTTGTCTTTCTTTTCATCTCTATCTCTTCATCTTCATCTCCTGTCGAGGCTTCATAGCAAATTCCTTAATCTAACAAACCCATGAAGTAGGTCTGAGTCTTAGAATAAGTCTCAGTGAGAAGAACACAGTTGTTTCTAAATTTAATATTTGAATTTTTTGCTCTTAGGTTTTATACACACATAGTATATATATATACATATTAGTGTGTGTATATATAACGTGTATGTACATATCTATATATACTATATGCATATTATATATTTTATACTAATTTATAATTTTATGACATATGGACTCACTGTCCACATAGCCCTGTATTAGAAGGAGACTCATATTATATAAACCTCTCCAGCTCCACTGTTGAGCTGTAGATGGTTGAGTTGGTAGAATGGAGGAAATACATACTTTAACATTACTTAGAAATATAGAACTTTCATCAAAACCTATTTATTACTTTATTACCTAGCATTTTGGAAGAACTCCAAAGCCTCATTCCCTAACCATGAGCTTCAGTCTCCCAAATAAGATTCTTCTAAATTCAAGGTGTCAACTAGGTCCAGGATCCTCTATCAAATTGATCATCTTTTTTTTTTTCTTAAGCCTTTTTAAAAAAATTGATTCTTTTTAGAGAGAAAGGAAAAAAATGTTGATATGGTGTTCCACTTTATGCATTCATTGGTTTATTCTTGTATGTATGATTCTTGACGGGGGATTGAACGAACACTTAATCTTGGCATATTAGGATGATGCTATAACCAACTGAGCTACCCCTTTAGGGCCAAATTGCTCATCTTCTTAAGGAGAAAAAAATGATGCTATCCTAGGAGATGTGACTAAAGATTAATTAATATACAATGAGCATTATCCCTAGCTCTGAATTTCTAGTATAGTGTTATGTCTTTAATTAAGCTTCTCTGATCCAATCCTAGAGACCCACCTGAGTCAAAACCTCATTGTTGGAATCTGCCTAAATGAGATGCCAGTAAACAGGTGGCATTTATAGAACCCTCTCTCCCCCACCTGTCTCATAGCATGAGTGGTCTTCATACTTCACCGTATTTCTGCTGTGGTGATAGGCTCTTGATCATTTCTCATGTCACTACTTTTTTCTTCTTCAGTTTTACTATACAGTAAGTCTTGTTACTTGACTTACACCCTCTTGGAACTTTTCATGGGTTTCCAGAGGTTACTGAGAAACCTACAGATCTTTCTTTAAATCTGGACAATCTTGTTTTGCTAAAAGGATATATGGTGGTATTCTTTAATCTTTTTTATTGTTTGTGTACCAATATTTATTTGAAAGTTTGCTATGTTTAAATTCTTGTTAGCATTTATAATAAATTTTTATCTTACTAAAAAAATTGATTAGGAAGTTTATCTCGAAGGCTGAATGGCTGCCTCTTCCATTGTTATGCAAGCATGCTGTAAAGACCCTTAAAACTGCAGGATGTAGGACGTGACTGGTTAGGTTTTGCCATAGCTGGTCAGCTATATGGCTGTCATCTCTTGGAATGTGGTGTTGAGTACTCTAAACTCAAATATTCTTCAAATTTAGAAGACTAATTTATCTTTTCTGAACTTTAAATCATTATCTGAGTCATTACTTCTCCAGCCCAAGCTTGTACACCCCCCACAAATGATCAGGAGGGTGCATTATATTATATACTAATATCGGTTAATAGTAGAAAGATATTTTCTAAATTCCTTAGAAAATATAGTAATTTTTTTCACTAGAAAACCATAGTTTTTGCTTTGGGAATATATTTTCAGTGAGGGGAAATACAGATTATTTGGGTGACTTCTTAATTTGACAGGTTTTGATCATAGTATTCTAACAATAGCTATAATATCTTGAACATTTACCCTGAGCAAGGCAGGACAGTAAGTGCTTTACATAAGTATCTCATTTAAACCCGAGTTGCAATCCCGAGAGATAAGACTTGTTACTACCTTCACTTTACACATGAGGAAAATGGAAGTTTCAGTGCCCTGTTTATATTGATACAGGAGCCAGAATTTGAACCCAGCATTATCTGTTTCCAAAACACACTACCTCATATGAATCAATATTATTTTTTTACCTGAAATGAATGCTAAGATTGGCAATGGTATTGGCAAATCTCTTTGCAATAAATGTCCACTCAGAGGAGACGAAGCAAAGAGGAAAACAAATGGTGTGCTAATCTGTGAAACAAATTAAAGGAGGAAGTAATTTATTTCAAAATTTTGAGTTTGTCTTACAAATTGCTTGTTAGTCCTCTTTGCTTACTTCATTCTGCAGCTAGGCACCAGCCAATGAGCTAGGTAACAGAGGAGATGATCTAGCCATTAGCTCTAGGAGCACACTGTCCAGGGAAGAGAAGACAATGCCTAATAGACGTAAGTGTGTTAGGTGATAAATACCACCTTGAGATCTGCATAGAGCACGTGAAGAAGGATCACCGAACTGATAACTCAGTGGAAGAAACGGTGGGCCATAGGGAAGGCTTACTGTGGAAGGAGTGGTGAAGTTTACAGTATCCCTTTTCTGTGTATCCTGATCCTCCACGAGCATCCCTCCCTGGAAGGATGGCTGAGCAAAGCTAAGGTGAAACAAAGTGAGAGGCACATTATTTTAGAGCATAAATGAGGAGGGAGAAAGTTGAAGACAGAAGCAGAGGCCAGGTCATAGAAAGCTGTTAAAGGGTTTTAGAGGAGCTTGACGTAGTCAGATGCACAGTGTAGATAGTGTTACTCAACAAAAAATGTGAAAGATAGATTTGAAGGAGGCAGTCACCTCAAACTAAATTTAGCACTGAGCCCTGGCTGGTGTGGCTCAGTGGATTGAGCGCTGGCCTGAGAACCAAGGGTCGCAGTTTGGATTCCCAGTCAGGGCACATGCCTGGGTTGCAGGCCAGGTCCCCAGCTGGGGGCACGTGAGAGGCAACCACACATTGATACTTCTCTCCCACTCTTCCTCCCTCCTTTCCCCTCTCTAAAAATGAATAAAATCTTTAAAAAAAAATTAAAAAATAAGTAAATAGATATAGCACTGCAAGATCTTCTGCCACCAGAATTCTTCAAAATTTTAGGCCTAAATTATTTCCACACTATTTATATCAGTTAATAAATTGGATACATTTTCTGTGTGTGAGTTTAAAGTCATTTACTTCATTTTTTTAAAGATTTTTCTGAAGATTGAAGATTATGAAGAAAATAACATTGCCATTTTGCAGGACCAAATGAATACTAGGGTCCATTTGATGGCTCACTCAAATCAAAAGAGATTTTTAATTGTTGATGCTGCCTAAGTTATGTAGTAGAGAATAAAAATACATTATTTAGGAGTTATTTTTACTGCATATATATGTATATATCCTAATTAATCAAATACTTGAATTTTTTTTCCTATGTGGATCATATGAGAAATGTGTTTTTTTGTACACTTTG
>VMDR010037853.1:0-10127 GCA_007922815.1 Macrotus californicus | reverse complement strand
GTAAGAAATGAAGCATGAAATAGCTAGATTAAAACTGGACAACAAAAATAAATACTTAATGGTAGACCAGGAATCCTAACAAGGTGGCCATGTGTGCATGCCTACATACATACTTAACCATATAAAGATTTTAAGAGATTTTTATACAAACTTTAAAGAATATTTTTTAAATCCATTATTGTTACTACAGATGACTTGTGGCAATGAGCAACTATCATTTCCTTCTCTCCTCCCAGCTCATATGGAAAACCAAATTACTTGCTATATAAAATAGAGGTTATCAGCAGTACTGCTAATTGATGGTGTAGCTGCCCAATACCAAGTCACATTCTGACAAAGAATATGACCTAATGTTACTCAATAACATTTCATCAATCACAAGTCAGAAAATAACCAACAGTCAGTATTTTCTTTGGATCAGCAATGCAACTTAATAGTGGCTGTTAGCATAATTAAAGGCCAGTAACCAGATTAAAAAGTCTTAGTTTGTATTTTTTTAAAAAAGGGTATTAAATGATGTTTGAGTTGCATCCAAAGTATGGGGAAAGGCTCACCAATATGATTTAAAAGTTTTCAATGAGTATTTAATGAATACCTACCCCGTGCCCAGGGAAGGGCACTCGAGGGGATTTAATGGTAGAGGATAGACTCTCCACTCTTCATGTATTTACAATATAATTGGGTAAAGAAAATGAACAAAGTTTTTTTCTGAAAGCAAAAGCTCGATGGCTAAAAATAAAATACCATAGGATATCTAAGGATAAGGAGAATTAAGTGAATTGAAATGATTAGAAAATAGCATTGCATAGGAGGTAAACTTCAAGAAAATGTAGGAACAGAAGGCATTTCAATGGTTCTTCTTGTCTTTAAAGCTGACTTCCTAAATGAGCACATAAAAGCTTAGCTAAGTAAGTACATAAAAAGACAACTATGTACCACAATTGTTTAGGACACAAAAGTTTAATGCAATAAAAATGTATATGTAGTCACCACTTTGTTGCCATTAGCACTCAAATGATAATTGAAATTATGAACATACACAAACTTGAGCAACTGGATCTAGAAGCAGAAACAAAGAACCAAGTGCAAACTCGTGTGTAAAATACAATGATCAACTTTGAAAGATGCAGGGAAATTTTTCATCTTAGGCAGTAACGGCAGTAAGTAAGAAGTTAACAACAATCAAGGCAGTTTGAGTGAAATAGGAAATAATATTGGATTAACGAGTAATTATTGGACCGTATGAAGAAAGAAAATAAAGACCAGAATGTGTAGATTTGTTGCATTAAAAAGCATCATCTATCTTTGGAAAAGTCATATAGTGGAAAAAGAAAAAAGAGAGTTTGCATGTTATTTAAACATTCTGGAAACAGATAACAATCACATTATTTCAAAAACAAAAATGACCATTGCACATATCATTGCTTTGGTGACTATTTTGGTATATCATAGCAGAGAAAAACAGCTTCAAAAACAAGAATTACTTGTTTCTCCTATGAGAAAGTGAAGTTGAGTGCTGACCCTGAACTGTGAGCTGCCGTTCAGCATTGCATAGACTAACAGTGCAGATTCCGATGGCGCTCTTTCATACCAGTAAGTAGTTCGAAGGAAAGCTAATCCAATTTGCCAGAACAGAGCACTTTATCAATCTTACAAAGTCCTGAGGATATCGCACTTTTTTTCTGCACTATGTATATAAGCAGCCCAACAGTACTCTCGTCTCTGCAAACCTGGGTTCAGCTTGTTCTTTGGTACCCATCACTCACTCTGAAATGCTAACTTGAAACATTGGAAAAGACATTGGAAACAAGACAAGATATATGTATTTAAAACAAAACAAAGCCTCAGTTTCAGGAAAATTCATGAAACCACATAATTGTCAAAAATAAATATTAAAATTGGTGTTAATTTATCTAACTTTTTTCAGAAAACTAGTTATAACCATCATGACCATCTCTCTGGAGACAGAGAGCCTGCATCTGCCACTTACGAGTCGTGTGTTCTCAGGCTAGTCACGTAACTTTCCTGTGCCTCAGTTTCCTCAACTGTGGACTATTAAAAGCACCTACCTTTTAGGGTCAGTGTGAAGATGAACTCATATGGGCTTGTAGATTAGTTACTGGCATGAACTGAATGTGGAAAGTGTCATTTACTTATCTTTGTTTAAAATTTTTTTCTTGTTTCTAATTTTTCAATTACAGTTTACATGTAATAGTATTTTGTATTTTCAGATGCGCAGCATAGTGGTTAGATAATCGTATACTTTACAAAATGTCCCCCCTAATATTTCCAGTACCAATACATAGTTTGGTTTCATACATAGTTATTAAATGTTACTGACTATTCTCCCTACACTATACTTTACATCCTTGCCAATGTGCACTTCTCAGTCCCTTCATGTTTTTCACCCATTCCCCAAAACCCGTCTCATCTGGCAACCTTCAAAATGTTCTCTGTATCTTTGAGTCTGTTTCTGTTCTGCTTGTTTCTTTTATGTTGTTTTCTAGATGCCACATCTAAGTAAAATCATCTGGCATTTGCCTTTCTTTGTCTCATTTATTTCACTCAGCACAATACCCTCTAGGTCCATCCACGTTGTTGTAGATGGCAGTGTTTCATTCTTTTTAATGGCTGAGTCATATTCCATTGTACATATGCATGACATCTTTATCTGTTGATCTATTGATGAACAGTTTACTTCCATATCTTGGCTATTGTAAATAATTTTGAAATGAACGTATGGATATATGATGTCTGTCTGAAAAAAGGTCCAATCATTGTTAATATAATGAGAATGGTTTGAGTGGCACTGATGTAACCTGGCAGCCAGGGACAGTGGACTGGAATGTGCATGAGTGAACAATGACGACTTCACTGTACTAGTCAGTGGGGGCAGTAGATGCCATTGAGTGAGTATGTGCACTGTGTGGCCATTGCATCCAGAATGACTGAATGAGTAGAACAATGAATCTGCATTAAATATTGCTTTAAGCTTGAACATTCCTCGGCAGAAACTATTTGGATGATTCAGAAGGCCACAGCTATGGGCAACTGGTGATTGGCAACTCCAAAATGACAACACACCTGCTCGTAATCATGTCTTGTGCAGAGTTTTTTGGTGAAACATCAAATCACCTAGGTTACTCAGCCCAGATTTGGTGCCCTGTGACTTCTGGCTATTCCCAAAACTAATGTCACCTTTGAAAGGGAAGAGATTTCAGACCATTGATAAGATTCAGGAAAATACAGCGGGGCAGCTGATGGTGACTGGGAGAACTGTGTGAGGTCCCAAGGTGCATACTTTGAAGGAGACCGAGGAGCCATTGTCCTATGTACAATGTTTCTTGTATCTTGTATCTTCTTCAATAAATGTCTCTATTTTTCATATTACCCGGCTGGATACCTGCTGGACAGACCTTGTATATGTCTTTTGATTTAGTGTTTTGGGTTTCTTCAGATAAATATCCAGAAGTGGAATTTCTGGGTCTTTCTTTGTCTCTTGTTATAGCCTTTATTTTAAAGTCTATTTTGCCTGCCTGGTATAAATATTATTATCCCAGCTTTAAAAAAATTTATTTTCATGAAATCTCTTTCCATCCCTTTACTTTCAGTCTGTATGTGTCTTTCTATCTGAAGTGAGTGTCTTGTAAACAGCAGTCTTGTTTTGTAAGGTACTCATTCGTTTCTTTTTAATGACTTCAGGTTTCCCCAGTGATTTTATGAGGTTCTGATGTTAATTTAAAGAATTGTTATAAACAATTGTGTTAAATTTATCTTGGGCTGCTATGGGCTTGTTTCATATATCTTTATCTTTCAGTATTTATTTTTGGGGCTCTGGTCTCTCATTCACCACCAGAAACACAAACAGGGGTGTCCAACCTGAAGCCTGTGGGCTGCACGGAGCCCAGGATGGCTGTGAATGTGGCCCAACACAAAATGGTAAATTTACTTAAAACATTATGAGATATTTTTGCGATTATGTGTTACATTGTATTTAATGTGTGGCCGAAGACAACAACTCTTCTTTTTTCAGTGTGGCCCAGAGACACCAAAAGGTTGGACACCCCTGCATCTTCACAGAATAAAAGGCTCAATTTTCATGTCTTGTCATTGAAAGGTGAATGTGTCTCACCTGCAAATAGTCCACTAGCCACCTGCTTTCCAAATAGGGCTCTTAAATGTATGCATTCCTGGGTCTTAATACAAAACTACTGAATCATAGTCTATTGGTGTTAGTTCCGGGAAAATATATTATTTGTGTAAGCATACTGTAATAAGAACAAAGGTGTATTAAAATTTGAGAACCACCTACAGATTATTTGGTATACTCTCTCATGCTTACACTCAAGTTTTTTAAAAGGATTTTATTTATTTATTTTTAGAAAGAGGGGAAGGGAGAGAGAAAGAGAGGGAGAGAAACATCAATGTGTGGTTGCCTCTCACGTGCCCCCTACCGGGACCTATCTTGCAACCCATTCATGTGCCCCAACAGGGACTCAAACCAGTGGCCCTTTGGTTCACAGGCTTGTGCTCAATCCACTGAGCTACATACTAGCTGTGATATACTCAAGTTTTTTGCTCACATTATTTTTCATGTATTATTTTATTATCTTTCCATATTTTCTCTCATTGACCTTCAAGCTTATGGAAGGAAAGAAAGCAGCATTTTGCTTCAACAAAAAATAATTCTATAGGCTATTTGAGATTTTGATCATAAAGTTAGTTTTGTAAGTTGCCAACTGCATTAACCAGGTGACTAAACATTTTAATACAAAGGACCTAAAATAACATAAGGTAAATAACACCTAGTCTGGTGTAAGACATAATTTTGAGGCTGTGCAAGTCCACTAGCATGCCTGTACTTAGTAGGTATCTATTATACTATTAAACACCGTGCTGGGCATGTTTATATGCATTATGATATTTACTTAGCATGACATCTTTAAGAGATAAGAACTAATATTTACAGATGAGGAGACAGATGTGGAAATATAAAACAACTTTCCTAGAATCACCCAATGAATGAAAGGGCTAGAATGTGAAACAAGATGTATAGTTTCTAACAATGGTCTCAAGTGCTGTGGCATTTTTCGTACATAAAGTTGGGCACTTAAAAGTAGATCTTGGGTATAAAGCCTAGCATCACGTAATGAATATATTTTCACATCTGTTCTTTCCCATAAAAGGCACTACTAAAATCAGAATAAAGTGATAAAATGTACAAATGTATAGTACAGAGAAAATACTATGGTGAAGTGCTGATATAAAGATATTGAGACATTTAGAACTAAAAGAGGATGAACTTTTTGCCAGAGAGGAGAAACTTGATACAAATGCCGATGACAAGCAAATTGATTTACATACACCCCAGAACCATGCAAAGGTCAATAATTGGAGATTACGGGAAGCAGTATAAAATGTAGGGATAAAAATAGGGGAAAAGCTGGGGTTTATTATGTGGAAAAATTGAACCACAGCAACTTCAGGAAGGGCTTCTTATATTTTTAATATATCATACTACAAACATAAAATAAACGTATATGTGAGGCCTGCAGGGAAGTTGGCAAGATCTATACATAATTCTGAATTATAAGTGTTATGGAAAATACTAAATATTAACTTTGTATAAAAATTTCATAGAAAGTATCTTAATTTTCAGTATAAATAAGGTTGCCATTCTGAATATTATTATTCTTTTTTGTATCCATTTTTATTAAAATGGCTTTATGATAGTTGATTAAAATGTAGTATTAGGAAAAATATTAATTTATTAGAGTGTTCTTTGAGGCTTTTAAACCAAATTTTCCAAATATTTTAAAATTTAAAAAATATTCTTTCAATCTCCTTAATTGGTTGACTCAATTACATAATCTGCCACTATCAGAAGAGATCACTTTTTTTTCCGCTAGAATAAAACCATATTTTTGCAACTATTCAAAAATTAAAAGTTGAAATGGTAATTAAATAATATGCCTTCCACTCTGGCCTGTGTGGCTCACTAGGTTGGGCATCCTCTGCAAAACGAAGGGCCAGCAGTTGAATTCCCAGTCACAGCACATGTCTGGGTTGTGGGTTCAGTTCTGGTTGGGGCATGAGCAAGAGGCAACCAATCAGTATTTCTCTCCCTCTCATTCTCCTCCCTTCACTTTTCTCTAAAAATAAGTAAATAAAACCTTAAAAAAGAGCATTTCTTCAATAAATGGCATTGGGAAAACTGGACTGATTCAAGCAAAAAAAAAAAAAGAAACTAGACCACCAACTTAAATCATCCACAAAAATAAACTCAAAATGGCAAAAAACTTAAATGTAAGCCTTTAAACAAACCATAAAAACCCTGGAAGAAAACATAGGCAGTAAAATCTCAGATATTTCATGTTGCAATATTTTTGTTGATATATCTCCTAGAACATCAGAAACAAAGGAGAAGATAAACAAATGTTAGTATATCAAATTACAAAGCTTCTTCACAGCTGAAAAAACCATCAGCAAGATGAGAAGGAAATCCACTATATAGGAGAACATTCTCATCAATGATACATCTGATTAAGGTTTAATCTCCAAAATATACAAAGAACTAAATATACAAACAACTCAGTTCCAGGAAGACAAACAATCCAATTAAAAAATGGGCAAAGAAACTGAATAGACACTTCTCCAAAGAGGACATACAGATGGCCCATATACTATGAAAAAATGCTCAACATCACTACTCATCAGAGAGATGCAAACTAAAACCACAATGAGTTATTACCTCGCACTTTTCAGAATGGCTACTATCAATAAATCAACAAGAATCATGTGCTGACGAGAATGAGTAGAAAAGGGCACCCTAGCGCACAGTTCGAGGGAATGAGGATTAGTGCAGCCACTATGAAAACAGTATGGAATTTCCTCAAAAAATTAAAAATGGAACTCCTTTTTGAACCAACAATTCCAGTTCTGGAGATATATGCTAAGAATTCTAAAACACCAACCAAAAATATATATGTGCCCTTCTGTTCACAGCAGTGCTATTTACAACAGCCAAGATCTGGAAACAGCCTAAGTGCCCATCAGTAGATGAGCAGATAAAAAAGTTGTGGCACATTTACACAGTGGAATACTACACAGCAGTAAAAAAGAAGTCATTTTTACCTTTTGTGACACTATGGATAGACCTGGAGAGTATCATGCTAAGTGAAATAAGCCAGTCAGTGAAGTATCGATACCATATGACCTCACTGATAGGTGGAACCTAACAAACAAAATAAACTAATGAAAAAAGAGAACTGGAGGCATAGAAACATGGAACAGACTGACAGCTGTAAGAGGGGAGGGAGGGTGGGGACTGACTAAAAGCAGGTGAAGGGATTAGCCAAAGAACATATATGCATGACCCATGGACATGGACAACTCTGTGGGGATTACCTGTGGGCTGGGTGGAGGGAGGGAAGGGTGAAAAATTGTGACAACGTAATAGCATAAATACTAAAATATTTAAAAAATAAAATACACTCTCTTAAAAAGAATAATAATATTCTTTCTTTTTCTTTCATTTCCAAGTGTGGTGTTAGTTACTTTTAATATTTTGATTAAGTGGATTTCTAATTTACCTTTTTATGCAAATTATTTTAACAAAATGACAAATCTCCAATTTGTAGAAGATACATGCATTCCTAGAAAAATCTCCCTGCAGCTAGTTTGAAAAGGACTACCAAGTCAGAGTACATAAATATTGTACATGCATACAAGTATATAAACTACAAATAAAGTAACCAATAAATGAATGAACATAAAAAGTCTGACTACCTCCTGGAACTGTGTCTGCTAGGAATCTCTGCCTGGCACCCCTGTTCCCCAGTCCCTGCCAGGAGCCTCTTTGGTCTACAGAACTCACACTCCTCCATCAGCTCCATGATGTGGTCATCTATGATGGTTGGTGGGACACTCTGCAGCTGGCTGCTGAAACACATGTCAAGGAAATGAGATGCAGCCCCTCAAATCAGCTGGTGCTGAATTTGTTCATCATGCCTGCTTGCTGAAGGGATTAAAGGGGGCCCTTAAAAGTTCCTGAGCAAGGCTGCTTGCTGCTATTACAGATGACAGATGGATGACCATATAATTTATCATCCAACCCAGGACACATTTAAGAGTAAAGGGGTGTACTATTTAATTACATCAGGGCAACTGGTGTAAACCAAGGCTGTTGGGTCTAATGGGAAATGTGATTATACCACCATGGCCCCACCCAGGCTCCATCTGGCCATTTCAAGGGCTTAGAAAAACAATAACTATGGTCAATCTGAAATCCAGTCACTGTACTTAATTAGGAAGCTCAGGTCTTGTACTGAAACAGGAAAATTGAGTAGAAGTCAACAAATAAGGGCAGGGTTTTAAGAAAAGCACATTCAAGCATATACCTGCTTACCCCCTTACTTTCTCAACATGTGGTGGTTTCCCATCGAAATAGCCTGATCACCACCCAACCACTCTCTGAGAAAGCTATCAGTTTTTGAGTTTTACCCTCACACACAGAACTTTCCATTAGCTTTTTACTGCCCTCAGCTTAAATATTTGGAATGGATAGACAAACATTTCCAGACTATTGTGAAGAGATTTTCATATGAAACACAGAGAATAAACAAGTAGAAAAAGAGAATATTAGAGGACATAGAAACAGTGCAGGGAGCAGAAAAATAACCAGTATAAAAAATATCCTCAGAAAATGAGAGAATACTTTGTATACCCGTAACAATAGTCTAATGCCTGAAAGGTGACATGAGAGGAGAAAGAGGATGTGCAGACACAACCAAGAGCCTTGTTAAAGTACGAGAACATAAGTAAGACGTCCATATAGTGTTAGAAAATATAGCAGAGAAAATCACTCAGAAAGAACAAAAAATAGGACAGAAAGGATAATGCAATCTCATATTAAATCAGGAGATTTCAGAGCTTTAATAAAATAAAAAAATGAATTCCAGAAAGGGGAAACAGAGAAGGACATGTGTATGAATGAAATAATATTTAAAAATTTCCTAGAATGGACCAACACGAGTCTGAAAAGATTACCGAACGTGCAGTGGATGAGAGAGTGACGCCAGATGTACCGTGAGGAATTTCAGGAAATGAGGGGAAAAATAGTGGCCTTAAAAGCTTCCAGAGAGGGAATAAAAACTGGTTGCTAAGGTAAGATTGGGAATCAGCATGGCATTGGACAACTCAACAATACTGGAATCTTAAAGAGCATGTAATAATGCTTTCAAAATTCTGAGGAAAAATTATTTCTTGGCTAGCACTCTACACATACATATGGAGGTGTGATGAAGACATTTCAGACCCTCAAGGTTCTTGAAGAATTTGTCTCCCATGTATGCAGTCTTTGGAAGCTCCTGTAGGATGCATTCCACCTAGATGAGAAAGTGAACAAAGAGAACTACTTGGGTGTTAGATGTTGAGATAAAACATGGAGTCAGTATTTGAGAGAAACCCGGGAGATCTCAGGGTGAGAGCTGTGTTTCAGGTCTAGAGGACAGCAGTAACTTTGGGACTCCAGAAGAAATATCTTTGTTTAAAACAACAACAAAAAAAAACCTAGGATTGAAAGAATATTTAACATGTAACCCTGTAACATGTTGCATGCAGAAGGTTGTGGAGTTCTGTTTGAGAAATTTTGAAGATTGATGAATGAGGGAATGATAAATAATAAACAAACAAAACCTATTATTAACCCCCAAAGAAAGAAAAGATGTATCTCTTGACTTCATAATGAATAACATTAACATGTTACCATAATGAGGTAAGTCCTGAATACTGAGTTAACTAAAAAAGTTAGGAAAATGGGAGAAAGGGAATATAAAAACACTAATTTCATATATTTCACATTAAAAGGTTAATAGATATTTAAATAGCACCTGTATATATATGTTACTTAGACTTTAGAGGAAATGCAAGGACAAATAGCTAAAGAATTTATAAGAGTTGCATTTAGGGTGTGAGATTGGATGATGGTGTGACGAGGGGTTCCTGTTATCAGTTATAAGCTTCCTAGCAGTATTTTGTTTTTAGTCAAGAACTTACGTGCAAATGAAATTGATACAAAGAACATGGAAGCCATTCGATGGTTATGAACAGAAGAGTGTTGTGATCTG
>VMDR010037852.1:0-10112 GCA_007922815.1 Macrotus californicus | reverse complement strand
GCTATCTCCACAGAGCAGCCTTCCGTGCTCGGGAAATAACTGGAGGCCAGGGTCTCAGCTTTAATGCCTTACAATTACATGCATGGTCTGTGTGTACGTGCAGTTTGAGCGGTAGCTTCCCTAAAGCCTCTCATGAAGGTTCAGAACCTGAACTTAGGCCACTGGATCCTGAGTCAGTCCAGTGACTTCCTTGGGTCAGCTGCTGTGGTAACTGACAGATGGTCTCTTCAGAGATGGAGGCTGGATAATGCAGCTCACAGGGAGTCCAAGGATGTCATGATAAGGCACGGAGTTTTGTATCAACAGAGGAGAGTGAGGACCAGGTGAGGCTCAGCACTTTGACCAGAGAAGCTGCAGTTCAGGGAAGTTAGCAGCTCCTTCCTGCCTATGATTTGAGGAAGGACTGTCCTCGGAATGAGAGAAAAAAATGCTGATTCTAGAAGCACGTTCCGTTGATTCAGGTAAGCTATGTTCCAGGAAGAGGAGGATCAGGGAGGAGGTCCAGGGGGAATGCTCCACAGCCTGGCTCCGTCACTCTACCTATTACACATTTCTTTCCCGGAGACAATTTCTAGAAAAAGGAGAGGACTCCACACAGACCAAAAATGCTGGTGTCAGGTCTTTTACAAAGCACCTGCAGTCAACACAACAAAAGAGAGGGGTTAATTGAACTGCAATCTTAATCATCCACGGGCCTTCCCAACAACATTCAAGGTGAAGCTTTGGATGTAAGTCAACATTAAAATACAAGTTTAGCATATTTGTAGGGCTGCTTATAAATCTGGCAAATTAGCATGGCCTTGCCCCCTCAGAATCTCTGGGCCAGCCCTCTAGCACTGAGTGCCTGTGGCTAAACATGACATGAAACTGTAAGAGCATGCTTCACTCATTCATTCAAAAGTGAATACCCAGGGTAAGCCAGGCACTGTGCTGAAAACTTTAAAAAACAAACAAAACCATTGTCTTGGCTCTCAAGTCCTGGAGGGAGGGAGATAAATAATCAATTCACCACAGCAAGGCACAAGTGTAGAAGCATCTGTGAGGTACAGCCTTAGCCCAAGGGGTGTGATTCCCTCTATGTGAAGGGGAATCAAAAAAGGCTTCCTGGAAGATGTCACATCTGAACTTGACTTGGTGTGGCAAGTGGGTCGTGATGGGGCCTGGTAGAGTAAGGCCAGGCTACGCAGGTCACCAGAATGTTTGCCATTGTTGGACAGGAAGCAAACAGAGTGGAGCAGGTTGGAGAAATGGGCAAGGCCTTGGCCCAGGATGAGGGTGTCAGCATTACCCAACACGCTTGGATTTGGACAGAAAAGCCTGAATCTTGGCTCCACCCAGTCCAGGGGTCCTGGGCAGCCTCTTGCCTACACCAGTCGTTTAAAAAGCAATCACTTCCAACAGCATTTACATTTTTTGAGAAGCACGAAATTGGTTCTTCTCCACAAATCAGTCTACTTTCTGTTTAGATTTCAACCCCCACCCCCCTTTTTTTGGTGATGGGGGAGAGTGGACCTCAGGCTTTTAAAGAATCTAGCTAATTTACTTACAACTGAGAAAATGAACAGCTAAAATTTTGTCAATAAAACTGAAAGGAGACTTGCAGCCAAAAAAAAATACTGCCAAGAAAAGTAATTGATCATATTTAAAGAAATCTTCACCTGCCTGCCTGCCAACCCAAAACAGAAGCTTAAAGACCAGCAGGGCACCCCTACTGGGGCAGTCACATCACCAGTTCCCGCCCAGCCTGCCTCCTACACCTCTCTCCAACCCATCCCGTTTCAGGCACCACCATCAGCTAGTACACTTCAAGTGTGTCCATTGCTCTCTAAGTTTTACCCAAACAAACAGCCTCTGTGGCCCCACACGCCACTGTCAGAACAAAGGCCATGTTCCTCCAGTAGAACATTCAAGGCCTTCACACGTGGCCTTCACCTAGCTCTCCGGCCTCATTCCCCACCACACCAACCGTCATCATTCCCCGAACACACTGGGCTCTTTGAGCCTAAATGCAAGAGCATTTGCTTTGCTCAAAGATCAGGGAAAACTAATCTAAGTGTCAACTTCCACATCCACTGAGAGCATTCCTTTATAGTCCAGAAACACCCCAAAGCAAAAGAAAGTGACAACTGCCACATCCACCGGCTGCGCTGCTGCAGACCAAGGGCCCCTCCTTAGAGCAGGACCGCCCCTGACCTGCCCGTCCACAACAGCGCTCCGCCTCCTATGCTCCCCTCCGATCTCCAACTCCCGGGGAGTGCGTGGGCCGCAGCTGTTACTCCCATTCTGGAGATGAGGGAACCACCCCACGGAGGCACACAGCCAGGACTCCAAATAACAGTACCCGGGGACAAGGCACAGCAGGGAGCAGGAGAGCCACCCCAGCTGTCTAGGTACAAAAGCCAGGCAGCTCCTCCCTCCTCAGATCGGGCTGCAGTGCAATGTGCTCAGTCGTCACACTGCCACCTGCCGGACAAATGGATGGGCCAGTCTCCATGGGTGCCACCTCACAGTTTTGTGTCCAGGGCAGAAGGCAGGAAGTATGAGACAACTGGCAGTGGAATGAGAACTTGGCTGTATCCCTGGCACAGTGGGGGGACATCTTCCCTGCTCTGCTCAGCCCCACGAAGTGACTCACCGGGGGTGCTGTAGCACCTGCCGCAGGGTGCTCTTGGGAGGCACCTGGTACAGTTCTTCCCTCTCCTCATCCTCAAAGTAGACCTGCAAGGTTAACAAAGGAGCAGCAGTCAGATACAAACAAAGGGCTGCAGCAGCACCAGGCATGTTGAGTTCAAGTCCAGGGAAAAGGTACAGAAATGGTGACTGTTACTGGATGAATGCCTCCTGTACAGAGCTATGTTGTGGAATATCAAGCACCCAGGGTACTAATAACGGTATTATTGGCCCTGATCACTGTGGCTCAGTTGGTTGGGCATCATCCTGCAAACCAAAAGGTCGCTGGTTCAGTTCCCAGTCAGGGCACGTGCCTGGGTTGCGGGTTGAGTCCCTGGCTGGAGCACATACAAGAGGCAACCGATTGATGTTTCTCTCCCTCTCTTTCTCCCCGCCCCCACCCCGCTTCCCCTCTCTCTAAAATAATCTTTTCAAAATTAAAAAAAAATTTAAAGGTATTATTAGCCTCATTTTCCAAAGATAGAACCAAGGCTCAGAGAAGGGAAATAACTCACTAATGAAACCCAGCCAGTACACAGGAGCCAAGACGCAAGCCCAGGACTATGAGCCTTCCCTTCCTTAATAATTCAGTCCTGGAGCCATTAGGTGTGCAGGAAGAAAGCCAGGATAGTGCAGAACAGGGTGTCCACACAGGGAACAGCCCTGTGCAGGTGTCAAAGCCCAAGCAGGGTGAGCAAGACATCTGCATAGGATGGCTGCAGGGCATAAGGGGTGTCAGAGCCTAGCCAGTGGAGGAGGGGATCCTTGCTGGGGGCTGGCCAGCCTGAGAAGGCTGAGAAGGGTGTCCTTGTAAGATGGCTGTCAAGAATGGGGTGTCAGAGCCCACGCTGGGTGAGGAGGGTGCCCATGCATGGGGACAGCCTATATGAGGTGTCAGTCAGGGCCCAAACACAAAGGCAACTGCTAATGGCAGGGGGAGGGCTGCCATGGAGTGAGAACCCCAACAGGCTAAGGGGGACATTCATGCAGAGGCGCTGGACAGTGTTGTGTGCAGGGTGAGGAGGCCACCTACGCTGGGGCAGCAGCCTGCTGTGGGAGTCCAAAGTCCAGGTAGGGTGAGGAAGATTCCACATGGGAGAGGGGACTGATCAAATGAGTAAATACATGAAGAGTAACAGAAGCCATCATTACAAACACAGAAAGGAAGGAGAGACCCTGCGGTGTTGGATTAGAACTGGAGAACCCTGTGAGACCTCACACCCTCCCTCTCCCCCTCGTTCTCGCACACGCACACGCACACGCACACCCCTATTGTACCTGGCTTCCAAACACACTTTTCCCCTGAAACAACCAGGGTTCCTTGGGAAAAAGTGGTTGATTCCAGAAGTGGGACAAGAAAAGCACAATTTGAGCCTAGAACACCTCGTGCCAGAAAGCAAGGAAATGCTTAAAAAATGGAAACAAGTCAAAAGGACACAGAGACAAATTTGAAGGGATTCCCACTGGCCAAATCTGAGATAATCTGAGCATTGCCTAATCACAGTCATGGATTATAACTCAATGAACACAATGGGAAACCAAAACCCACCAATACAAAAATCATTACGCTGAAGGTGTGACAAACAACAGGACATGGACATCATTCCACAGTACCGCCCTATAAATCACTAATTACAAAGGAAGATTTTCTTTACAGCAGAAAGCACTGTCGGAGCCCCACCTCCATCAGGGGACCAAAGTGAATGTAGTGACGGTACAAACTGCAACCAGGAGCAACTGACTGGGTGCAACAAGACACAGCATCACCTGTGCGATATTCCAGTCGGATATGCACCTGGTCAGGAGGAAACAGAGACACACCCACACTGACGGAGTCTACACAGAACACCTGATCTGTACTCTTCAGAAGTAGTGAGACCGAGAAAACCAAGGAAAGACTGAGAAACTCTGCAACAGCCTGAAGGAGACCAAAGGGACGTGACCACTGAGTGCAGGTGCAGTGTGGGACTCTGAACGGGTCTGTCTGCTGTGAAGAACACTACTGGGACGATCTGTGACCATGAACGGAGTCGAAGGATGAGATGGCACTAGCACAGTGATCTTCAACCTTTTAATCTCATGGCACACACACTCATTACTAAAATCCTGCGGCGCGCACACACACGTATTTGATCTGACAGAGAAACAGGTGTAACTTTGACTCATTCACACTGGATGGCCACTGTTGTGTTGGCTGCTGTCACTTTTTTATTTGACAAGCTAAGGGAAAAGAGGTCAGTGCCCCTGACTACACAGCCAGGGATTGTATGTTTTAAAAACTCTTGCGCCACAGCACTTGAAAATCACTATACTAGTATATCGAAGTTAATTTCCTAATTTTGATGGTTGATTGGGATGATGAAGGAAAATGTCCTGGTTTGTGGGAAACAGAAACTGAAGTATTCAGGGGTAATGAGGGATCAGCTGGCATCTTATTTTGAAATGGTTAGAAGACAAATTCTTTGTACTGTACTTTGTGATTATTTTGTTAACCCCAACAACAGAGTATCATCCCGCCTTAAAAAGGAAATTCTGACGCGTGTGACAATATGGACGAACCTTGAGGACATTACGCTAAGTCAAATAAGCCAGACACAGAAACAAATACTGCATGATTACACTTGTATGAGGTACCTAAAGTAGTCAAGTGAATAGAGACAGAAAAGAAAACGGCCATTTCGAGGGCCTGTGGGTGGGAAAACGGGGAGTTGTTAGTTAGTGGGGACAGTTTCAGTTTGGGGTGACGCAAATGGAGAGGGACGTTGGTGATGGCTGCAAATAATGCAAATGTACTCAATGCCGCCAGACTGTAGTTAATAACAATTATACAGCTATAATTTCATAACTGTAATTAAAAGAGCTAAAAATGGTGTTTTATGGTAAATATACAGAACATAAAATTTACCTTTTATGTACCACAAATTACAAAAAAAATTTACAATTTTTTAAAAAAGCAGTGAAACCCCACACCCCTCAAAAAATCCCACACAGGAACAAAAATAAAACTTCTCTTACCTCTAAATTATCAGGGTAGTACTTCTGCTGTAAGTCCCAAGGGGGAAGATCACTAAACATCTCCATCAGATGATCAATAAACCTAAGGATGTAACATATGTACTTTCTTGGTATCAATAACTCATGATCTCCTTTCCCACATCTCAGTCCCCAGAGACCAAATCACAGAGATATTGAGAATGTGTAAGACGTGAAATGCAATGTAAGTCATTTTCACAACAGTGCCCAAAATGTCTATCACTTGCCCTCTTATGACAAGTAATTTTCTTTAAACGTAAGCCTGACTCAAGCTAAACAACATTCCTCACATTTAGCCACATTCTAACCATTAACCCTAGGACATCACATGTTAAAACTGCTAGTTATATTTTTTCCAATAAATACACATTAAATTACTATGCAGGTACTACCTACGATGACTTCATATCTCACCAGATACGCACAAACACTGTATTAGCTCCGTCATACAATGGTGGGACTGTGTCTGTCACTGCAAAGCTAGGTAGCCAAGGGAGAAATCAGCGACAGGACAGAGATTATGCAAATCAGACTGAAACCCTGGACACTATTCTCCTCCCTCCTGAACCAAAACCCACCTGTCCCCCCTGCAGAGACAGCAGGAAAAAAGTGTGCTAGCAAGACAGAGGTTCTGGGGCCAGGAAGTACCTGGAGTCCTCGTGAAAAGCAGAGATGAAGTCTGACTGGGCATACTCCGGGTACAGAAAGAGCACAGGCCAGCTCAGTCTGCCCTGGTCATCCATACTCAGCCTGGCTCCGTAGGGGTTCTGAAAGCTGAGCCCGTTCAGGAGTTTACACAGACCTGCTGAGGCGGCATCTTCCTCCTCACCGGCAGCTTCAGAGACTAGCCTGACGTTCCTAGCCTGGAGTAAAGACAGAAACCTTACTGTGTGGAAGGAGGCAAACCCATTTCACTTGACCCGGGAAACCACAACAGTGCAAGCTCCCTGATTCATCTTCATTACCCCTGAGGCCTGGCACACGGCAGGCCTCACTGGTTTAACTCAACTCCCCCAGACATCTGCCACAGCAGAGGCGAGCTAGCCATGGTTCTTGCCCTCAATACCGTGCTCATGGTCCAGCGGGGAGAGACCTCTGGAAATGGATACAATACACAGTAAGAAGTAAAGCTGTGGGACTGCAGACCACGCACAGTCAGTTCACTCTGAGGGCTGGAGGTGACGGGGGAATGCTAGGCCTTAAACAAAGACTTTGAAAGGTGGAGGCCTAGGAGTGGGGGAAGGTGGAAGGGCATTCTGCCCCAAGGAACGGCATGGACCCAGGCACGGAAAAGACCAAGAGTGCGATGTGCACAAAAACGGCAATGCTTCAGTTGAGCTAGGACGAAGAATACTAAGGTCACGCACTGACTTAATCTTGACGGTCTCATGGAGATAAGGGTAAGTCTAAGTCTGAGTAGTAGTTATCGCTTATGTTTGTGCACGGAGACCCCGAAGGCTACAAAGGAGAAGAAAATTGCACGCAATCAAAGTTGCCTTTGACGGTACCTCCTAACAGGGGCTGGCAGACTTCTCCTTGGGTCAGATAAGAACTATTTTAGGCTTTGTGGGTCAGTGGTCTATGCTGAAGTTAACTACGCAACTCTGGCATTACTGTGGAAACAGCCGTAGGCAACATCACACACAGGCAGGGCTGCGGTTTGCTTACCTCAGCTTTCAACTACCGGTGACAGTGTGCATGGCTCCGCACATACACTGTCCTTTGAACAGTGGAGTTTCTGAGACACAGTCAGACTAAAGCAGAGAACCAAAATAAGGTCTGTGTGCAAATGCCTGGGCACCCCAACATTCTCCATTTTAGAGAATGACCAAATCCCTGACTGTGGATGATGGAGAATCAGGAGTATTCCATTTTGTGTAACCTGTTGGTATGTATTAACAGTCTGCCTGTTGTGGGGAGGGACTAGTGGAGTGCATCTTAGAAGTATGACGTTCTCAAAGTCAACAAGTCACTTCAGTGGGTGCATAATGTGACTCCCCCAAGAATGAGACCAAGATCCTACCCCACACTCTCACAGCAGGTGTTGCCTCCCTTGTGAAGACCAAAACCAAGTAAGCCAAGGCTCACCAAGTGACTGGCTCACCAGGTAAAAGCAGGGTTTGGATCAGACTACATTCATTTAGAGCAAGGATCCGACTTGACTTCTGTGAGACTCCATCATCATCCAGCAGAACAGGGGCAAGAAAACCTACCTCAGAATGCTACCGTGAAGACTAAATGATGCTTAACCCACAGCAACTATTCAGCATAGGCTACCTGAGACCAACACATGTACACAACTGGGAGGGGGGACTGAACTCAGGGAGTCTGACTCCAGAGCCTCTTCATCACACGGAGAGAGAAAATGAACAAATTCATCCCGACAGGTTCCCAGGGTGAGTGGATTTAACAAGACCATGAGGGGCTGAGGGTTGAGAACTCACCTTGATGGCCTGGAGTAAAGCTTTATGCTCATTCTGCTCCTTCTTTTCTTTCAGCTTTGCCTTCCTTACATCCCTCTGTTCAGTTCGCTGAAAGTGAAATTCAGATCCATCAGCTCTAAGGATTTGCTGCTTCTTGTTACCCCAGCCTGTTTCTGAATTACTCTCTCTTGTCTCTATCCAATCCAGGTTCTTATGTCAAGGGACACCAGTGGCCAACTTCAGTTCAATAAACATTTAAAAAGCACAAGCCTGCGTGCCAGGACCAGTGGCGGCAGAAACTTAAAAATCTGCAGTTCCTGTACCCAAAGAGTTCACTGTCTACTGAGGGTCAGACAAGTAAAAGGTCTGTGTTACGCTGGTGGTGTGAACCAAGTGCTATGAAACCCAGGAAGGAGCAACTGACTGTGCCCCTCTGAGGAGTGGGTTTAGCCAGGCACGGGAGAGTCCAGTCCACCAGAAGGAGAAAAGGCATTCTTGGTAGAGGGACTGACATTGCTTGGACACCACTATGTGGCATTTCTTTTTTTCCTTTCTTTTTATCCTCACCCAAGGACATGCTCATTGATTTGAGAGAGGAAGAGAGGAGAGAAACATCAATTGGTTGTCTCTCATGTGCACCCAACCAGGCACCAAACGAGAAACCTAAGCATGTGCCCTGACCGGGAATCAAACCCACAACTTTTTCAGTTTATGGGACAATATTCCAACCAACTGAGCCACCCAGCCAGGGCATTTTTTCCCCACTATGGGGCATTTTGGCTTCACTGGTACGGCTAGGAAAACCCAGTGCAAGAACTTACCAGAGGCTCGGCCTTTTGCACAATTATAATCCATGAGAGATAAGTGTCACCAGTCTACTTAATCTGGCAGAAATATAATTTAGATTTCCCTTTCCTGCTAATCTACCCAAAATCAGCTGACCCTGCTCTTACCCTCAAGATTGTAGATTAAAAGGGATCAAATTCCTGTAAAGGGCCAGCGTAAATGTTTTAGGCTTTGCAGACCATGTATGGTGCCTTCCACATAGTATCTGGTTTTGTTGCTGTTTATAACCCTTTTAAAACGTGAAAAACATTCTCAGTTCACAGGATGTGCAAAAACAGGCCTGGAATTGGCCTGTGGGTCAGTCTGCTGACCCCTTCTCTGAAGTGTAGCACCAGCCGTCCATCAGTCTCCCCACAAATGCCCAGAAAGGCTAACAGGTCTTTTTTTCACTTGTGGGCAAAGTCTATCTTTTCAGGGAGGTAAGGGCTGGTAATTCTGGGTCACTCCTTCTCCAATCCCGTCTGCCAAGAGAGCTGCAAAAATCCTTTCTGCGGTTAGCAAGTCTGAGTGTACCATCGAGAGTGCCCCACCCATGGATACCACTAGAACTAGATCCAATTCTGCCTTCCTAGTTGAGCTACACTTGACCAGTGTGGACCAGTAACGGCCCACATTAGAGAATGACTAAGGATGGCTTGGACTCTGTCTCACGTTTTACTCTGATTTACAAGAAGCAAGTGAGTGACTATGGCTTCCTGCTGTCTCACTTGAAGTTTGGGGTCTCAGTAGCCCGCATGAGGTGGAATAACCACCAGGTCAGGTCAGAGGTGCCCTGAACTATGGGTTTGCTGCTCCCTCTTTTTAAATCAACTCTGCTGAGGTATAATTTACAAATTTTAAATGTATAGTTTGATAAGTTCTGCCAAATGTGTACCCTGAGTACTCAGTACCCCAATGAAGGCAGACAACATTTCTATCCCTAGAAAGTCCCCTCACGCACCTTTGCAGTCGATCTCCCTCCCTCCTCACCACTGCAGGTTTCTTTTATCGCCAAGTAACATTCCATGGTTTATGCAACTTTGCTGATCTATACTCTCCTGTTATTGGATACAAGGCCTCTTTCTGGTTATTATAAATAAAACAGGCCATGAGCATTCCTATGCAAGTCTTTTTTTAAATTTGTTTTCATTTCTCTTAGTT
>VMDR010037851.1:0-10130 GCA_007922815.1 Macrotus californicus | reverse complement strand
CTGAACTTAAAAAATTCCAACTGACTAAGAAAACAAGGATGCTTTACCAAGCAAATGTTGACAGACCTTTTCTTGTCCAGTTGGGGTTGTACGATGACTAGAAATGCTTCTGTAATAGATTCTTGACGGTGGCACTGATGGATGTAGAGCAGGAACTGCTTCATAACTTGACTCCTCAAGTTGGTCTTGATGTCTTTTTTGTGGTCTTCATTCCCAGTGAACTCAGAGAAGGATGTTGATTTGATTCTAAATTTAAGTGAACTTTCAAGCTTTTATTCTTTCCTTTTATTCTCATCTATAAGACTGACTATCCATGTGAGATGCACCTGAATTGTGGAACTCTCTCGGGGCTTAGATGACTCAGAATTTCCAAGGTCTTCCTATCACAGGAGCACACACCAGTGTTGCCCCATATGCAGGCCTTCCCTGATGGGATGGTCACATGCTGACTAAGCCTATTCACTACACATTTATGCTGAGAGCTCTCTCCAGTTGAAATACCTGCGTTTGGAGTCACATGAAGCATTGCTTCTTCACCAGTATAATGACCTGTTGACAGGGCCCAGGCCACTGCTTCCCCCCATTCCCAAAACACACTTGTCTTTAACTGGAACCTGAAGAGTTGTTCAAACCTATTTTGTAATCATCTAGTCTAACCCAATTGTTTTACCGAAGAAAAAAATGAAATTAACAGGAGTGTCTGGTATATATCACTAAGTTACAGGCAAAGCCAATGCTTTCTCAATAAACTCCTGAGTCTAGGTCATTGCTCTTGCCCAGCAAAGCTTGGACAAACTGAGATGTGCAGAGGGCCATACAGAGAGAGGCAGACATAGGATATCTCTGATTCAGAAAGAAGACCCTGTCCTCCACTGCCAGATGAGCCAGCTCCCAGGCTTGGAGGCTGGAGGAGTGCCCCTACCCCATCCACAACATCGCTGCTAAGTCATCCTGCTGGTGAACCTTTTTCTCTGAAGTGTGACCCTCAGAGCTATTCAATAACATTAGCAGCTTCAACTACAAAAATTGTTGATGTTTAATTATTACTGCTGAACAGATACTGTTGCACCGAATGCACAAAAGTTCAATTTCAAGGCAGATTTTTTTCAGATGCCAGTTAAGGGTTAAAAGAAAGGGAGAGAAACAGCGCTGTTTCCCTTTCCCAGATGACTGACACCACCAGAGATTACTTCAGAGAAAAAAATATTCTTAAACCATAATGGCTTCAGGTCTCAGACCCAAGGCTGAGAGAGATCCCACAGTTATTAAAGTTAATAAATCAGAGAGAAAGAAAGAGAGAGATCCTTCATGCAAATCTGGGCAACTTTTACATTTTTCTGCACACAGAGAGAAACTCAAAGGGTTTCTCTCCCCATTCCGTCCCCCTTCCTTTACCTCATTCACCATGGGTATCTTAAAAATAGCAAAGAGACTCATGGGACGTACAGTTCTATAAGATGTAATTATGGTACCTTATTTTTAAGAGTTTAAAAGTGCATCTTTATGGCCTTACGCAGCCACAGTAACTTTTATATGTTTGATTGACATAAAACATGCATTGGCATAAAACATTTCCTCGAACTGTAGAATCGTGGAGATTTCAGTCGTTCTGCTCTCTCCTTCTCCACGTGACACCCCCACCATTCTTCCTGTCCCTCCTCATTTGTTTAGTAATATTGATCAGCTGTAGTTTGCAGAATGCAGTTGGTGACCCCAGAACAGCTCTTCTGGTGGTTGTAAAAGCTAAAATGAACTGAAATAAAGTGCATATGATTCATGAGCTACACATGCATGTGGAAATCAGAAGGCCTAGCATTTACAGGTCATTTTAAACGTGATCTTTCATACATGGAGGTTTTTACATTGTCCCAGTTTGGTTTTTGATTATTTTTTTTAATGTAAGTGAAAAAGGTTGCCTTGCCCTCTCAGATAGAAGAGGTGTTTTTGTATAGCCGATATAAATACTTCTAAAGTTTTATAGGGTGACTAATACCCTACAGGGATAAACCAGGCTGTCAACTTTCTGAGACTTTTGGCTAGAACCCCAAACGCTGGCTAAAGGCATCAAGGCAAGATCCTCATTTTCGAAGAAGGCTTTCTGTCCAGAGACCATAAATATGAGAGCATGTAGTAGAACAGATGTTCACCTATTCATCCCAAATAATGGAAAGCCTCGACTCTAAGGGAAATTCAAAATAAGTTTGTAGTTAGTTATGTTTTAATTTTTACTAGAGTATCACTTCATTAATGTTGTGAAACAAGCAAAGATGCATTGACTGTTGGCCCTTGACTAGTGCTTCAGATCCCCTAGAACAAGTTTGGCTGCTTCATGGAGCAGCCTCCCATTTGTTAGAGCGAAAGTGTCCTGAGTTAGAAAAGGGTAAGTTCTCTGACATCATAATTTAAACTAGCAATTCAAACTTCAATGACTGTTCTGTTGGTAATAAGAACTTTTTCTCATGATGTCCAAAAAAAAAAACTTACCTCAAACACTGCCTTCACATATTACTGAAATATCTTGTGTAAGTGTTTACTGAAAGTGGCCCCAGTACTCCCTCTTTCTTCAGATTTTCCTGACCAGATGTCTATTTTCAGTTTCTGTGTGTAGCCACTAATAACTCTTCCCTTGGGTGACTGAGGAAGCATGGTGGCCTGGCTAATTTATTTTACCTCCCCATTTTTCCACAAGTAGATCAGGAATTGTTGCCAATTAGTCAACAAGGATTTGCTAACTGCCCACAGAATAAAAGTGGTGTACTGCATTGAACCTTTTGGTCAATTCATCCTGAGAAAACATGTAGAGGCTTAACACAGAAAATCCCAGCTTCCCAGTGTCTAGATTCCTGGGACCTTCATGCTCTGAGAACAACTCCAGGCCCAGAAATAGCCAGAAAAATCAATAAATATCTCTGGAGAAGCAGCCCTGGATTTTCAGTAACTAAGGAGTGACAACAGAGAGGAGTGACGGTGACCAGACACACTGACTGATCAGTTAATTATTCATAGGAAAACAAATATTAGTTATTGTGAAGATTATAAAAGACCATTCATCACCCCCTACCTACCACCAGCTTTTTGCTAGTAAACATAAGAAGAAGAAAAAATGTAGCAAATACAGAAATAAAAAAGGAGAAGAGGAGGAATATCATGAAATCTCCATTTAGCTAGCTGATATTTTGAGATTATCAATAATTGAATTTTTTTCTCCCTGCTCCTTTCATTCATTCATGAGATTAGCAAGCTCAGTGTGCCACTTCTTCAAGGAAGAGCAGAAAGTAAAGGTAGCCATCAGGACTCTCTAGATTTGTTTTTAAAAATCTAAACCCATTTTTTCTTAATATTGTTTTAGCTATGGTTTCTCAAAGATTCCAGAATGAAAATCTTGCCCCAGACAAAACAGCAATTGAACATTACATGCAACACACACACACACATCTGATTGGGCTGGGGGGCGTGGTCTGTGGTTGCTAAGTAAGGAGAACTGAGGACTCTTCTCCAGGGCAAAAAGTGCAAGAGGAAGAGAAATAGCTCTGGGTGCATCTGGGATGACCACAGGACCTGGGACCCTCACTCTGCCAAAAATGACCACATCTTAAGCTTGACACAAAAGTAGAGTACTAGTGTGCTCCAGGAGCCATTGTCATCTTAGAATAGAGGATGTCAGTGACACTCATGAGACCCTGGAGACTCCTGGTCCATACTGTCTTCCCCGTCTCCCAGGCAACATGCATGGCTTCCCAGTTCTGATAGTGGATCCAATGACAACTGTGTTGAAATTCATTACAGACCAGGCAGTGAGACTTGGAGTCAGAAATAAATGTGTGCTGTGGCAAATAAAGGGAGATTTCTTGCATACATGAATTTAGAAAATGGAATTCATACCTTCTGTATCCACAACAACCCTATGTGATAAGTAATATTATTTCTATTTTATAGATTGGGAAACCTAACTGAGAAGTTAAATAACTTGCATAAGGTTATGCTTTTAGTAAGTGATAGAACTGGGATTTGGAAACAGAGGAGAGGGTGGCATAGGCCAGCAGCTTACTGATAAACAAACAAACAAAAAACAAAAAAAAACCACAAGCATTTCTTTAGGAAAGGACACAGAGTAACAGTAAAGAAGTCCCAAATTCTGAAGATTAGGAGGGAACTCTCATTTAGTGATAAGAAACCCATAAGGGTATGTGTTAGTCCTACTAGACAAGAAACATGAAGTAATAGTTCTGTTATGACGCAATGACAGCATCTTACTGAGAAGTCCAGTTAGAATCCGTCTCTCTCCACAAGACAAGGCGAATCATTAGAGCGCTGGGCGCAATGCGTTCGGGAGCTGCCCGCAGTCCAATACAGTCCGTAGTGAACAGATTATATTTTTAATGGTGCCGCAACTCAAAGCACATTGATAGTAACAACAAAGAAAATAAACTTTATTTTCTAGATGGTGAAAAGTAAAACCTAAGAGAAGGTTGCTTCAGCTTTGATTTATTAATTTTGTAGCAAGATAATTCTTTAATGTGTTGGCCAGGTCATGCATCTGTGAAACTTCATTCAAACACTTTCCATCATCAAATGCTTTATCAAATTCCAGAATTTCTTGAATTTCATGACTAAATCTTTGTGCTGACATTCTACCACTGATAATCATAATCGTGATAAAAAAATATTAAACCACATTTAGTGAACTCTGTTGGGTAGTGGTAGTTCCATGTATTAATGCGCCTGTGTGAATTGGTTAAAATAGACTTTTATAAAGTAGGCAGTCAATATGTATCAAGAATTTTTTAAAATGCTTTCATTCTCTGACTGAGAATTTTATTTTTTTGAATCTTAGATTTGTAAAAAGAGCTATATGCATGAAGATATAACCACAACACCATTTATAAATTGCAAATTTGCATTTAAATACTGTATGTTCAACCATAGGTGAAATAAGTAATTCATTGTAATATTTGTTATTCAATTATATATTAATTACATATTAATTAAATACAAAGCCTGTATAACACATAAAAAATTGTTCCTCTTAGAAAGTTCAGTGAAAATCAGTATGAAATTTTTATTTGTACTTTGATTGCAACTATGTTAAAAATACAAATGCACGTGAGAAAAGACTGAGAGGACATCAACTAATCCTGCAAAATGTTAACTGTTTTGAATGAGGACAGTATACATGATTAGGTTTTTTGCCTTTATTAATTTCTGTTTTCAAAGCTTAATTATAGGGTTTAAGGTATTCTATTTCCTAAAAATATTTCCATTTTGACAGGGAATGAAACTTAAGTCAAACTAGAATTGTAATAAAAACTAAATTCAATATTAAAATGAATTTGAGTAAATGTTTATTATATCTTACAATGATTTTTATTTTTAAATGTCACATTTTCAGAATTTAGGGCATAAGTCTTGACCTAGTTGGGAAAATAAGTCTATCTAGAAAGATTTGTAGTAAATATTAAATTTTTGTTGAAAGGCAAGAAAAAAAGTCACGTTTCTCTACTAACTGTAATTGCTATGAACTTTAATTATTATAAACACATAAATACATGTTCCATGTGTGTGCAGATCTGGTGTAACCATACTGAGGTATATTTTTGTTTCATTTTTAGTATTTCCAGTATTTGCCTCACAAAATTACATAGAGGAATATGGATTCAGGGCCAGATTCAAACAGGCAAATATTACCTGAGATCTGGATAAACAGATAAAATAAGAACCTGACAAGAATTCTCCAGGAAGATTGCTTTTAAATAATAAAATTATTGAATACATGTGATATCTGAGTTTTAAAGACCTTAAAATCGATCACTTGTAAAAGTGAATGTAGAGCTTGTCCTGCATTTTCAGTTCCATTAAGATTTAAATGACTTGCCCTGGCCGAGTAGCTCAGTTGGTTAGAGCATCATTCTGATACACCAAGGTTGTGGGTTTGATCCCTGGTCAGGGTACACAGCCAATGGATGCATAAATAAGTGGAACAAAAATTCAATGTTTCTCTCTCTCTCAAAGCATTAAAAAATAAATCTTTTTAAAAAGATTTAAATGACTGATGAAGCTTAATGCATTCACTTCCTGGAGAATTTTTACATTTTGGCAATGAGAGAATTCTTGCACCATAGAAATAAATTTTGAATAGTACAATCTCAGCAATTCAGCCAGTTTGGTGATGAGAAAATTTGGACCTAACTGGAAGTTCTTTGGAGTCCTAAAATCATTTGCTGAAGAAGGTAACCATTGATTTAACCCCTCCATATAATGCTGCTGATGGCTATTTGCAGGTACATACCAACAGTCCACAGATTCACTACACTTTAGCACAAATATGTCGAATGTGTGATTTTGGAGCTTTTGGGAAACCTTTCTGGTCCAATGTTACCAAGACTATAAACCCATCAGCATAACATTTGGAAAAGACTAGTTGTTTTGTAGGTTACTAACTAGTAGACATGACCTCGTAATCATCTTTCTGCACCTCCACCTTCTCAGTTTGGTAATACTATTAATAAAGAACCCAATTATTCACTTAGATATGCAAGGGGAAGGAACCTCATAGATACTATGTAGCAAATGAGAGAGTTGGAATAATTTTTTTGACTAGAGAATTGAGAACCTCACCCTAGAGGCTAAGTAATTAGGCAAGAAAACTGATGACTTTAAATTCATCAGGTATTTGTTTGTTTTTCCAGTCATACACCTCAGACTGGCCAGGGTTATGTCCTCAGTAGAGTTTCCAATGAATAAAAGGTTCACAAAATCCAACAGGCAAGAAGGTTGAAATTATTGGCTAAAATCAGGTCTGGCTTTCATAAGAATCACCCTCTCCAGGATGGTATCAGGTCTGTATTCCATTACCATTGATAATTAGGAGTTCACTACATAAACAGTTTATGAGTTTGTCAAATGTTTTTATAGGTTGTGTGTTTGTGTGTGCGCATGTATGTTTGCTAATTTTCATGCCCTCCTAGATAAAGGCCATATTTTTCTCACTTTTCCTGTACTCAGGGCTGGGAGAACTGCTGCAAATGAAGCCCAGATTTGTGGTGTGGATCGTGATGATGAAGATGCTAACCTTCTATGTTAATATTCCTTATGAGTCCATAAGAACAGTCACAGGAGTAGAGATGAACAGTTTAAATGGCTTGAATATGTCTCCTGTGAACATAGGCAGTTGTATAAGATATAAAACTGAGAGCAAAATTAACTGGGTTGTAGGGTGTGTTATCTATTTTTTATAGACATCAACAAATGATTCCCCATAATTATTGTGCCAAAGTACACATCATCCAGAGAGTTCCTATTTCTTCACCTCTTTGTCATTTGTTCTCACACTTCAAAATTTTGGCTAATCTGGTAAGAAGTGGTGTCTTATTTTATTTTGTATTTTCCTCATTACTTATAAAGTTGACAATCTATTCTTACACTATTGGCTTTTTTGCATTTCTTCTTTTGTGAATTGTCTATAAACATACATTTGCCCATTTTTCTATTGGGTTGTTGGGCTATTTTTTAAATTTTATTTCGGGAAAAAACTTTATTTATTCTTGACATTATTAGTGTGCTTTTATATCATTACAAATATATTTTCCCAACCTATTGCTTATCTTTTGATTTATTGTTTTTTGTGATACACAATTTTTATTTTAATATAGTTATTTTAATAAATCTATTCTTCTAGTTTTTGTGTCATTTAAGTAACTTCTTCCTATTTAATGTCATAAAAGTGTTCTTATCTTTTCTCTAAAGATGTTCAAGTTTTGCTTTTCACATTTAGGTCTTTTTCCTATCTAAATTATGTTTTGTGTATGCTATGAAATAAAGATCTAATTTACATTCTCCTATACCAGTGGCCATTTTTCTTAATATGATTTATTAAATAGTTCATCCTTCAATAGTATTGTATAACCATGTATGGTACGGGGTGGGTATTGGAAATATTGAGGGGAACACTTTGTAAAATACATGATTGTCTGACCATTATGCTGAATACTTTAAACTAATACAAAATAATACTGAATGTAAACTGTAAGTAAAAAATAAAGTTTATACCGGGCTATGGTGGCTCAATTGGTTGAGCGTGGCACTGCAAAGCACAAGGTTGCCGATTTGGCTCCTGGTCAGCACACATGCAGGGCGGCAGGCCCAGTGCCGGCTGAGCACGTGAAGGAGCAACTGATCGATGCTCTCTGGCACATTCATGTTTCTCTGCCTCTCTTTCTCCAGCCCTACCCCTTTCTCTAAAAATAAATAAATAAAATATTTAAAAATAATAAAATTAAATTTTAAAAAAAGTGTAAGAATAAAAAAGAAAGTAATCCATTTCCCCCTATGACTTTATAGTATCTGGTTTGTCACAAAACGAGTTTCTGTGAATGCACGGGCCTACTTCTCAGTTCTGTCTCGGTTCCACTGGCCTGTTTGTCTTCTCATGCCCCAATACCACACTGTTTCAATTACTATCATGTACTGTAGTTCTTGACTGCTTTTTCTTTTTTCTCAGTTTTTATTGGTTATTCTGTGCCATTTATTCTTCCATATAAATTTTAAAATGAACTTTTCAAGTCTCACAAAAATCTCTTTTGGAATTTTGATAGGAATCACATTAATTTATAGATAAAATGTGGAAAGGTTGATGTACTTGTAATATAGATTCTTCCCGGTATACTGCTTTATTTATGTAAGTCTTTTATGTCTTACAATAATGTTTTATTATTTTCTCGATAAAGGTCTTGCACATTCTTTGTTAGGTATGTTATGAGATACTTTATAGTTTTTGTTGCTTAAGCTATGCAATTACTCTGATGTAATCAATATTGGTGACCAGTGCAAGCTTCTATGGAATGTCAAGATGATCGAGGTCCCTGCGGACTCTACTGTGACTTACAACAGTGAACAAAGGTCTGGGGCAAGCCAGCGAATGTGCATTGCTCCCCACGCCTTTGCTGTGGGACCCTCCCCGTGAGAGCGCTCCACGGGCCCTTCAGGTCTCACTGTGCTGCCGTCTATCGAAGCTGCTAGGTTGTTTTTGGTAGTTTCCTATTCTTCCATTTCAATATGATTTTGTACTGTGTGGCTGAAAATACCAAAATTAAATTTTTTTGCAGCTCTGTTTCTACTGCCTGTCTTTTCTGCTGTGTGTGCTCATGTTGTCTTGTCTAATCGTCTTTTTAGTTATCTTTGATCATGAGCTACTTGTTTTCTTTGGAAAATTATTTGTGGCAATGTTTGAAAACTAGAATTAAAGTTCGGCATTCCAGGCAAGATTTAGTGTTGCTTCTACGTGGCTTTAACAGTCATTATGACTTGAAAGTGTGGGACCCTTTAAATTTATAGCTAAAAGTTTTTTGGATCTCCAAAGTGATGTGAATTTGGGCTGAAAATTCATGTGAGAAGAAATTATTAATACAGTTTCTTAATGAATTTTATTTCCACACCTTTCTTTGTATAAGGATAAGGCAAATTTCCCCAAGTGTGATGAGGTGGAAAGATTTATTTCTTGTTCACCATGATACCATGAAGGTAGCTTTTTATTTTTATTTTTTTTACTTAAAACAAAATATTTTTTATTTATTTATTTTTAGAGAAAAGGGAAGAGAGGGAGAGAGAAACAGCAATGTGTGGCTGCCTCTCATCTGCCCCCTACCAGGGACCTGGCCTGCAACCCAGACATTTGCCATGACTGGGAATTGAACGGGCGACCCTTTGGTTCACAGGCCGACACTTAATCCACTGAGCCACACTAGTCAGGCAGGGCTGAAGGTAGCTTTTTAAAGTCTAAGCTTTAAAAGCAGAGGATCTACTATTAACCTCCTACCTTGAGAAGGCCTGGGCTATGTCTTCTGAACCCTATCCTGAGAACTAATAAAAATAAAAGTACAAGTCACCCAGGTTTGAGAAACAGCCTCAAATCAAAACTGCTTCAATACTCTACTTACCTCTGGGGTTATTTTTTTATTTTTTTATTTTTGGCTCATAAGCCTTGATTGTATTTTCAGCTTAAAAAAAACTGAATTTAAATACTTAGTATAGAAGTTTTAGGTCTGCCCCCAATAGGAGAACTAATCTGAGTATCTAATCAGGTATGTTATAAGATACAAAAGTGTACACTTTTTTTACATGTAAATTTTTAACTT
>VMDR010037850.1:0-10140 GCA_007922815.1 Macrotus californicus | reverse complement strand
GGGCAGTCCAGCACACAAGTGGTCTGAGGCCGGCTTTTTCTCCTGGACAGCCTCTGTGGGCTCCCCATGTGTCTGATACTGACCCCTCCCGATGAGCTTGCATGAGCTTCCATCCCCATACCACCCCTTCCTCCCCGACCTTCTCACCTTGGGCTCTGCCTCCTGGGCTCCAGGTCATCTGGCCCTGTGTGTTCAATGTGGGCACTGTGCTCCAGGCTGCAGTCGGAAATGGAAATGGTGAGCTGGCTGCAGAGCCTGGCAGCTTCTGCAATGGTGTCCTTTGCCAACTATCCACCCGCCCTGGGTCCCCAGACTCCCAGGTGGCCACAGTCACCTTGGTCCTGCTCTGGCCCTCAGTGATGTGGCATACCTGCTCCTCACTGGTGGACATGGAACAGGGGTCCTCGTCAACCAGCTGTTGTTTCTCCATGACCTGGGTGGCACTCTCCAATGACAGTGACTGGCAGCTGGTCCAGTGACCTTAAGGCCTGCCCAGCCCTAGTCGCTTAGTTGCTGCTGCTTCCACCCACTGGACCTTCTGCTCCCGATCTGGCCCAGACCTGTGTCTGCACAGACCTCCACCCAGGGGAAATGAGATTCACCTCAAAGGCCCAGGATAAACCACAGGCAGAGGTCCACACCCACAATCTGTATCCACCCAGCCAGCCTTGACCTGGGTGTGAACATGACCTGCCCTCCAGACTTCTGACCCCACCCCCTCAGCCTGTTCCTGCTGGGACACACCCTCCCCATGTTAGCCCCCTTACACACACACACACACACACACACACACACACACACACACACACACACACACACACCAGGGGAGGAGAACAGGGCTTCTCAGGGGGAATAGGAGAGGTGACCTGGCTTGAACAAAACCCTTGGCCACCCTGTGTTACCTCTGGGTCTGGCTATGAAAATGCCCACAGGTGTCTGGGATGATTGTGGACCCAGTGGCGGCCACAGAGGAATATTATCACCACTGCCTCTTTTGGGTCCATGGCCTCAGGATACGGGCAGAAAACATGAAAACATGCTGTCGGGTGTCAAAGTCTCCATCCAAATGAGCCAGGTAGGGTCAGGTTTAGAATGTGGCAGCCTGGTTACCAGGGTTCCAAGTTCTGCTGGGCTGTATTGTCAGGAAGTGAGGCCCCTGGCTCAGTTTAGCTCAGTGTATTGAGGTCACTGCCTGGGTCGCCTACTCCAAGCTTTTCCTCAGACCAGAGCAGTGACTTCATTTTTTTTGCCCAGTACTTCTTACTGTATTTTTTCCATTACTGTTTATCCCCCTAAACTGCCCCCACCCACAATCACTACACTGTTGTCCATGTCTGAGTTCTTTTTCCTTTTTTCTCAATCCCTCCATCCCCTAACCCAGTGGTCTTCAACCTTTTTTGCACCAGGGAGCAGATTTGTGGAAGACGATTTTTCCAGGGACCTGGTGAAGGGTGTGGGGAGAGACAGGAGGCGGAGCCCAACTTCTGTTGCTGGCTGCTGGCTGCTGCCTGCCCTCCGCTGCTGCTCTGTGGCCCTATTCCTAACAGGCCACGGGCTGGGGGGTGGGGACCCTACTTTATAGCAGCAAGTTTCCACTGGTGTGCTGCAAGAGTTTTTAAAACATGCAATACCTGACTATTGAGTCAGGGGCACTGATGTCTTTTCCCTCAGATTGTCAAGGTGAAAAATGATGGCTACCAACACAGTAATAGCTGTCTGGTGCAAGTGAATCAAATTATACCTGTTTTTTGTCAGATTGGCAAAATACATATTTTTGGTGTGCCACAGAATTTTAGTAATTGGTTTATGTATGCCATGAGATGAAAAGTTTAAATATTACTGCCCTATTGTAATTAGATAATGGGTGTTTCTATTCTTTTTTTTTTTTGCAGTCAGTTTTAAATTCTTTTGAAAAGTACAGGTGCTCTTTGTGAAAACAATTTCTTATGTCCAAAACTGATGATACAGATTGTTTTATCATTATTAATCTTAAGATCAAAAATACATATCTCATTCTTTGACACCATCTATAGAGATAGTTAATTACCTTTTATTTTGCCTTTTCTTATCAAATTCCAAACTTCAATGGCATAGGCAAACATTAACAGTATATTTAGTCCTTAAACCTTCTGCCTGACATCATAGGTATCTCTCAGATTTTTGTTGATGTTATCCCCCCATGTTGGACAGTGTCCATTATCTCTCAGCTTTATATTTAACCTTCTTTTTATCACAGCAGTGGGAAGACTCCAAAATACGTTTTTACAAAATCCCTCCCCAGCTGGCATCCAATGGGAGATAGGAAATGGAAACCTGTATTCAAGGAGAAGCCATTGTCGTGGTTTCTGCTTGCATCTGTGGCAGCGACAACAGCGTAAAGCACATCAGCAACAGCAACAGCAGGGCAGTGACAGTGACAGTCACAATGGTAACATGAGCAGACCTGGAAAGAACACAGAAGCAAGGGTGGCTGGTGACTGGTGGGTCCTGAGTCACTGCTCAGGCAGCAGTGTCCCAGCAGAAGCAACTCAGAAGCAAAGTGTTCATGGGCCCTGGGTGAAGTCACTTTCCCTTTTGTTTTCCAGCTCCAGATGTGATCATATTTGAGTGTAATAGCCAATCTTTGGATCATCTAACCTTTCTTGTTTTGCTTCTCTAGCCCATTCCAATACTTTTGTAACAGATTCCTTATACCTGACTCCCTCTTTGTGGGGAACACCTAGATCTGTTCCCATTTCTCCAATTGGTCAGGGTCTGAGGCATGCTGTTATGAATCAGTACCTGTGCGTGTCAGCATATGTGGTATGCTCCAGAAGGCGTTTCATCACATCCTGGAAAAACATTCAAGGAAGACTCAACTGACAATGTCAACTCTGAATTCAACTTTTCTTTGTCTCTCAGTAGCGGCTCACCAAACTCTCAGATCTAGTGAGAGGTTTTGTGGTATTCACTAGCACTTATACACTCTTGTTTGTGCTATGTTTATTGCCCAGAATGTTTGCATTTAAATAATTGAAAAAAATGCAAACTGTTTGTGTCTGTTGAGCCCTTTCTTTCTTCTTTAAGCTGTACAATTCATAACCATTATCTCCCTGTGTTTTCCTTCCTCTAAGCCTTCCAAGAATTTTTAATTTGTGGTTTTCTTTTGACATTTTTTCTATTTTCTTTAAAAACTTTTCATCTTTGCAGATAAAGTTGGCATTCAGAAGAGATTTCTCAAGAAAGAAAGGAAGTCTGTAGTGATAATGCTAGCCCAGAGGAAGGGATAAGATTGCTCTCATGAACCAGGTCAAAACGTGAGACGTGTGCTGATGACATCAGTGTGGCAAGAACCTTGTATCATAGGTTCATTATTGTCCTATGTAACCTCAGTCCAAGATTAAATGTGGAAAATATCATATTCCTCCACAACTAAGAGAGGAACATTATCTTGAACTATGTAACAATTCCATAGGTTACCACAGTCAAATTGATGCCTGCACCTCTATATTTAGGAGCCTTCATCATTCTGAGCAATGGGGATGGGTGCTACTGACCCCAAACCTGGGAACTATTCATGTAATGGCCTGTTGTTCCAATGGATTACTTGACCTTTAACATTCACGCTGTCCGTTTCCATGCACTTTCCTCTCCTATGTCTGCATATAACACAGATGTGATAAATTTAGAAGTTTACACTTGATTAGACACAATCTGGAAGAAAAAAAGATTGAACTGTGCAGTTGAATGTAGTCCA
Organism: Macrotus californicus; assembly: GCA_007922815.1. Taxonomy (NCBI): domain Eukaryota; kingdom Metazoa; phylum Chordata; class Mammalia; order Chiroptera; family Phyllostomidae; genus Macrotus; species Macrotus californicus. Next base: position 6,404 of record VMDR010037850.1, on the reverse strand, counting down.
GAAACAAGAAAGGGCATGAGGCCAAATTCTCCCAGCTCTTTGTTTAATCACACAATGTTGCTTGGATATCAGCTTATCAACAGATTGAATTTTCACCCCCACCACTGCAAGAAGAAAGAGACCTTGCAAAAAATTCTTGGAATATGAATGTATGCTTTTAAGAAGGAAGAGACTACAACACAGGGTAAGTTTCTTTTAAGCAAACATGTCTTTTTGTTTCAGATATAAGTTATTTTGTAAATTTTTCCTCCTGAATTATCTACCCAAGCATTTTAATCAAATTGTATCTGGTACAGACCACTTGAATAGGTAAGATGGATTTTCTCAGCACATATAAATTGTTGCCACAAGAAATATCATCAGTCATTTCTTATGCTATTTTAGGGAAGAAGAAATCTTTCCAGCTTTGAAGAATATTTATGTTCTGCTCTACAGATCTGGAAAATGGGAGAAGGGATATTGAGATGATTTGAGTACAGGATAGAGTTCGGCTTCTATCACAGGGAGTATTAAAAGAGTATGTCTTGGTTGGTGTGGTTTCTGGAGTGCATGTCGAAGGAAAACAGCATTAAATATTTATAGTTTACTTTATAAATTCATATCATGGGAACAGGATATATGGAGATGTTGACTGATGTTTTCTTAACACATTTCTCTTTTGGAATATCTGAGCCTGAACTCTGTGAACTCAGAACCAGAGTTTTCTCATGTGTTAAACATGTATTTTCTCATGCTTAAGTGTGTGTTTGTGTATGCACTTGTACAAATACGTGTGCATGAACATACAACAGAGGAGAGGAGAAATAGAAGGAGCTGGCATAAAGTGAGAGCATTCTGTGTTCATGATCTCAGTTAATCAAACAACCTGATAAGATAGGCATTGTTACCAAGAGCAAAATTGTGAACAGAGGGGAAAGTGCTCAGGGTTCCCATTCTGTGTCTCACAACCGTATTCCAACATGTCTATTCTTGTTTGTTAATTTTTAAATTATTATATTCATCTCAGACTCTAAATCCTAAATTACATGGAGAGAAGACTTACTCATAAACAGGTGTGACTTCATTTTGTATCTTTGTCAGGCAAGTGGCAAAAAATGTGACTAGATTTAATAGTTGCTTTTTAGTATAGAGCTATAAAATTGCAAATCTAAATGTGCAAGAAATGGAGAATGAAGTAAAAGTATACTATACTGGCACTAAAAATCATATTTTAAAGGATATTTAATAAGCTGGAAAAAGCACATAACACGTGGACTATGATCGCCCTTCTCTAAAATCACACACAATATGCACAGAAAAATTAATAAAAAGAAATCAATCAAATGCTAACAATAGTAATGGAAAGTTAGGTTATGGTTGATGTTATTTAATTTTTAATTTTTTTGAATTTTTCATAATGATACCTATTAATTTTAGAATCAGAGAGGATACTAAATATTGTTTAAAATTATCAAGTGGCAATTGTTGTGACATTTTGTGGCTCCACATCCCATGTCTTCCAAACACAGTGTGAAGCAGAGAGACATGGGACTCTGATTATTCCTCCCAGAATGAAAGGATGAGAACAGGGGAAAGCGCAGAACTAAGCAGCCTGGTAAAATCCACTTACTTGGAAACATGAGAAAATTTCTTATCCCTTGAAACAAATAACATTTATTTACTTGTTTATTTACTTGCTTACTTATTTACTTAGGTATATTCCCAAAATTTGCTGAACAAAATGCAATTTTATGCTATGCTTTGTTGTTCCTTGTAGGTACAGGATAAAAAATGGGAGAAAAACAGAAAAGACAACAAAAGCTTCAGACTATTCCACAGATTCCTTGCATTCGAGTGCCTCCCTCTGCTGACATGTCATTACTGAAGGTACAGCATATTATTCACAGATGCAGAGACCTTGTCTGTGTCTCCTTCCAGGCTTGAGGAATTTTCATGTCTTTGTTTACCAGCATTAGCAAGGACAATGGGCCCAGTGTAGGCCCTCCGTGCATGTGTGGGAGAATAAAGGAGTGTGGATGATCTATTCCTACACCCACACCAGTGATGGGAAACTCACTGACTGACTGCACTCTGGTTTGCTGCCACAACGCTGCTAGCTCCTTTCAGTCAAAATTAGTTGAAGTCGTTCTCATAAATACTCTGTAAAAATTTCAGTCCTCTACCATCCCCTCAAGGAGGAATGAACAACTAAATAAGAGTATTAGAAATGTCACTAGTACTTCTTATTTGGAATTTGACAGTTCTACTAAGGAAAAGAAGTAGACTTTTTGTTCTTATTCAATAAAACCACAATTTTTAAGGCTTTATCTTATATAATGAAAACTCCCATTGCATTTTGGAGCTCTGCTCTTGAAATTGGCTTGGAATTTTCACATTATAATTTTCTCAGTCATCTGAAAAGGCTTAATTAGGAATTCATTTTCTTCAAATATATTATCTTTTAAAAGATGTAATTCAGAAACTGTAAAGCTGAAATGACGGCTCAAATTTTGAAGTGCTTGGCTTTGCCGCTTTCACTCTGCATATATTTTTTAAGTTTAAGATCTCTAGACCTCAAAAAAAACTGGCTCACATATATCAACTCCAAACAAAATTTGTAACAGATAAAATTCATTTTTATAAATAATTACTTTAAGTTTTGATTTATTACATGGTTATCAAGTAGTTTTAAAATTCTGTCATTGTTTTGAATTTTCTGGCCTGGGATAAACTTATTTTACCTTTATTTTTATAGAATGTTGATGCCACTATCTCAGTTTTCTCATCTGCATACAATAAACACTTAAGAAATATTAGGTATAGGCCCTGGCTGGTATGGCTCAGTGGACTGAGCACCGGCCTGCAAACCAAAGTGTGGCTGGTTCCATTCCCAGTCAGGGCACATGCCTGGGGCCAAGTCCCCAGTAGGGGGCACATGAGAAGCAACCACACATTGATGTTTCTCTCCCTCTCTCCCACCCTTCCCCTCTGTCTAAAAGTAAATAAATAAAATCTTGGGAAAAAAAGTTCATAGAAAAATTTAAAAAAAAGAAATATTAGATATATAATAGTAATTGAAGTCCAGACCTCCTTTTTAACTTTATTCTTATTGTTGGTCCTATTACATAATTCTCATTTCCCCCACTGCTTTGCCCACCTCCATCTGGTCCCCACTCCCGCCTCCACTCTGGCCATCACCACTCTGTTGTCTGTGTTTATGGGTTATGCATATATGACCTTTGGCTAATCCCTTTGTTATTGGATGGGGTCTGGGCCAGGGTGGATCTGCCTTGGGCCCACTTGTAATGTGTGGGTTCTTGACTTTGTGTAGCAAAGATTTCTCAAGATGAGTCCAGTTGATTTGGAGAGTATGTTTATTAAAGCTGAGGAGAGTGCAACAAGGAAGGGCTTAAGCTAGAAGAAGAAACAGGAGAGAGACTAGGTGGGGCTTTGGTTCTCTAAGAAATAAAAGTCACAGTAAAAGAAGTGAACTCACTGGGAAGTCAGAGAAAAAGGGGTCCTTAGAGACAGTTTCAGGGAGTAAGCCAGGATGGGCTGCTGCTGCCTGTTTCTTCCCTGGTTACAAGTCTCCTGGGATCCCTTAGAGTTTGGGAGATGAAGGCCTGTAGGGGAAGAAGTGGGGTAAGGGAAAGGTGCTGGGTGCTCCAGGGAGGGAAAGTGTGAAGTGGATTGCTTGTCTTGAGGTTTTTTATCTTTTTTCAGAAGCAGCTAGAATTTTAGGGGAGATCTCAGGGGAAGCTCTTAATAGAATATTCATTAGCTTTCCAGGTGTGTCCTTCAATTTGTTCATCAAAATGTGTGTATAGAGGAGTCAGGGTTATTTTTCTGGTTAGTTTTATTTTGAAAGAATATCATTGAGGAGGGACCGGGACCAAGGCTGTTCTGCCCTGGGACAGTCAAGAATGTGTAAACCATTTGTTCCTAACTGTCCTTGGTTAGGGAAGATAAAGCCTTGCGATTCATTACCTGGCTGTAAATCACTCAGATTGTTAGGTCTTGTTGAATTATTTTGTCTCAGTCTCCCTTACTCCACTTGTCAAGTAATTTCCCTAGCTTCTCACTGTCCTGCCTCCCCTTCACCTGCTCTCACCCACTCCCCACCTCCCTTTTCCCTCCGACAGCTGTCAGTCTGTTCCATGCGCCCACGCCTCTGTTTCTGTTTTGTTTGTCAGTTTACTTTTTTCATTAGATTCCACATACAGTGAGATCATATGGTATTTGCCTGTCTCTGACTGGAAGCCCAGCCCTTTTTGTTTCTCCCTAGCATAGATGACAGCCTTACAAATCGTCTCCACACCAATGGTCCGTCTTTCTGTGAGCTCCTTCTCCATGATCTTTCTAAAATGCAAATCTGGTCAGCTTAAATGTATAACACTTGGGGCTGGAGAATTCTCTGTTGTAAGAACTGGATGCTGTCTCATGCACTGTAGGATGTTCAGCAGCATCACTGGCCTCTGCCCACCAAATACCAGTAGCGTCCCTCCTCCCTGTCACCATTTATGACAACTAAAGGTTTACCCAGACATTGTCAAATGTATCTTGAGGCTCAAAATCATACCTGTTGAGAGCCACTGCCTTAAATAAAGACCATCAATCATTTCTTATAAAAAAGGGTAATCTTTAAATTCTTAACATGGTACGAAAATGTTTCCATGACCTTCCCTTGTCTAATGCTAAAGCCTTTTCCAGCTCAGATTCCATGCTCTGGTTAAAGTAAAAAAAAAAAAAAAAAAAGAGTCTGCTTCCCAATATGATGCAGACTCCACCAGTGGGGTTTGCGTGTTGTGGATATAGATGCTATGGCTGCAATGAATGACGGACAAATTCACACGGACTAAAGAAATCCAATGGAGAAAAAGGGACAGCATGGCCGCTCTCTAAGTGAGAGAGAGGGCCAGCCCCGACTGCTGCCTGGACAGGCTTTTATTGACACTCTAGGTACATTATATCAAGGATGGTCTTCATTTACTGTGTACAGGTTTGTTTTAGGTGGTTACCATTTATTGATAACAAAGGAAAGAATGTTGTTAATCACTTCAATGATAAAGGATATTTGCAGATACAAAGAGGAAAAGTGGTTGAACTGGTTACACTCATACTTGGGAGGTTTAGCATAGATTTTAGGAAGTTAGTTTAAAGATATGCAGTAAACATTTGCTGCCTCAATTCAGGGCGAGGGAGTTTTTAGCAAGAGCAAGTTTCAAAGAGGCCTAGGTACAGTGCAGGCCTGATTCCCTACGGGAGAAACAAGTCATGGGTCTGGCTTCCTGTGTGCTGAACACACACCTGCCTGTTTTCAGACAGAGCTGAGCTACATTTGGCATTCCACGTGGATAGGTTCCCTATACCAATATATCCAGATATGTTGTGCCCTATAAAAGTATGTTGTGCCCTATAAAAGAAATTGTACTACTTTCTACCTTCTTTGTCTTCTGCTCCTGTGGTTCTCCAGTTCTAGCATGCATGTATCAGAATCACCTGGAAGACTTGTTAAAGCTCAGAGTGCTGGACCCCACCCACAATTTCTGATTCTGTCAGTCTGGGGTGGGGCCTGAGAATTTGCATTTCAAACAAGTACCAGGTGATGCGATGCATTTTAGAACCAGAATTCTAGTCCCTTTAAGGACTTCCTATTCACCCTGAAGTCTACCTGTGCTGATCACCTCATTTAGGGAGTTTCCCTGGCTGTGCAGGCAGAGCTTGTTTTCCTTCTGCCGAACCTCTACCACTTTACAAGTCTGTTCATCTACCTACTACCTACGCCTCACTTACTGACGACTTTCAGTGGACAGCTCTCTTTTACCCATCTAGCGGCCTGGTACACTTACAGACCTGGGTAGATTCTCACAGCCTGTCTTTCCCAGCAAAGACTGTAATAGATCAATAAAAACCAAAAAATCCTTGGATCTCCTTCAGCCCAAAACTGTGACCTACTTACCTAGAATCTTTTACTTAGACATTTCACTTTTACATAGGTGAGTGAAAGATTGTTTAAGTAAACTAAAGAAGGCAACTACCCAATTGTTGTTTTCCAATTGATATATATATATATATATATATATATATATAATAATGATATATAGTGTGTATATTATAAATAGAGAGATAGCAAGAAAGAGAAAGAGGGAGAGAAGCATCTTACTTCAGGGGAAGTCAACTTTGAATACATGACACTCTTAATTCCTTAAACTCCACCAATTCATCAAAATCACCTGCTGTGCTCTGACAGGGCCTAACCAGAGGGCAGCAGCGCTACTTTTACAGCATCATGAGGATTTATAACTCCAGGCCCCAGTGGGAGGCCCTCCAGACCCGATATATTCACAGCCTTCAGCACCAGCAGCTGCTTGGTGAGTTTAACTACCTGACCCGGACCAAGCACCTCAAGAAAGGACTTGTGCACT
>VMDR010037849.1:0-10128 GCA_007922815.1 Macrotus californicus | reverse complement strand
TGAAATCATCTCTTTTTCCAAAAAATTTTGGTTCCTTTTATTTAAATATGGTACTTAGAGACTACAGTCTAGACACTAGCAATGAGCACTGCTAGTGTCTAGACCTTTTTAAAAATTTAAGTATGGTTGGTATGCAATCTTCTATTGGTTATATTAGCTTCATGTGTTAAATATAGTGATTCAGCATTATTATACCTTTCCATTTTTTTACATATATTTTATTGATTATGCTATTACAGTTGTCCCATTTTTCCCCCTTTATTCCCCTCTGCCATGCACACCCCTCCCACCTGCATTCCCGCCCTCAGTTCATGTCCAGGGGTTGTACATATAAGTTATTTGGCTTCTCCATTTCCTACACTGTTCTTAATTTCCCTCTGTCTATTTTGTACCTTCCATTTAGCTAATTCCCTGTGCCTTTTCCCTCATTCTCCCTCTTCCTCTTCCCCTTTCCCGCTGATAACCCTCCATGTGATCTCCATTTCTGTGATTCTGTTCCTGTTCTAGTTGTTTGCTTAGTTTGTTTTTGTTTTTCTTTTTTATAAGTTTGGTTGTTAATAACTGTGAGTTTGTTGTCATTTTACTGTTCCTATTTTTTATCTTTTTCTTAGATAAGTCCCTTTAACATTTCATATAAGGGCTTGGTGATGATGAACTTCTTGAACTTGACCTTATCTGGGAAGCACTTTATCTGCCCTTCCATTCTAAATGATAGCTTTGCTGGATAGAGTCATCTTGGATGGAGGTCCTTTCCTTTCATGACTTGGAATACTTCTTTCCAGACCCTTCTTGCCTGCAAGGTTTCTTTTGAGAAATCAGCTGATAGTCTTCTGGGAACTCCTTTGTAGGTAACTGTCTCCTTTTCTCTTGCTGCTTTTAAGATTCTCTCCTTATCTTTCGTCTTGGGTAGTGTAATTATAATGTGCCTTGGTGTGTTCCTCCTTGAGTCCAACTTCTTTGGGACTCTCTGAGCTTCCTGGAAATTTATTTCCTTTGCCAGATTGGGGAAGTTCTCCTTCATTATTTGTTCAAGTAAGTTTTCAATTTTTTGTTCTTCCTCCTCTCCTTCTGGCACCTCCATGATTTGGATGTTGTTAAAGTTGTCCTAAGCCTGTCCTCATTTTTTTGAATTCTTGTTTCTTAATTCTGTTCTAGTTGAATGTTTATTTCTTCCTTCCGGTCCAAACTGTTGATTTGAGTCCTGGTTTCCTTTCCTTCACTGTTGGTTCCATGTACATTTTCCTTTATTTCACTTTTCATAGCCCTCACTTTTTTTGTCTATTTTGCAACCATCCCCAACCAATTCTGTGAGCATCCTGATTACCAGTGTTTTCAACTCTGCATCTGATAGGTTGGTTATCTCTTTGTTGCTTAGTTGTATTTTTTCTGGAGCTTTGACCTGTTCTTTCATTTGGGCCATATTTTTTGTCTCGGGTGCCTGTGTGTAGTAAGATGTGGAGCCTTAGGTATTCGCCAGGGTGGGGCAACTGTCTTTGCTGCACTGTGGCACTGTATGTGGGAGAAAAGTCCGAGAGGGAACAGTGCCACTTGTTCAGTTCTCTGCAGGCTTTCATGTCACTTCTGCCGCTTCCCAAAAGCAAACTGGGCCCTTCTGGTTCTGATTCCATGGTGGGTGAGTTTGTGTTAGTTCTAGGATCCTGTGGGTCTCTCCAACGAACTCTCCTATGAGGCTGGGAGTTTCTCCTGCTGCCTCAACCCCCACAGATTTTTTCATCAGAGGTTTCGAGGCTTTATTTCCCCAAACTGGAACCCTGGGTTGCACGGTCTGTCTTGCTCCCCAGTTTTTCCTCCCAATTTATCTTCACGCAAATGTGGGACTTCCTTGTCTGCCAGCTGCTGTCTTGCCCACCCAGGTCCTCCAGCTGCTGCCTTGCCACAAGTCCTCTCCACCAAGCCGCCCATAGGCACCCCTCCTACCAGCCTACATGAATGTTTCTTTAACTCCTTGGTTGTCAGACTTCCATACAATTCAATTTTCTGTCAGTTCTGGTTGTTGTTGTTTTTTTAATTTGTTGTTGTCCTTCTTTTGGTTGTGCGAGAAGGCACAATGCATCTACCTACGCCTCCATCTTGGCCAGAAGTCCCCCCTTTCCATTTGATCACCCACTAATTCTAGCAATTGTCTGTCACCATGTAAACTTATCACAATATTATTGACTGTGTTCCTCTTCTACTTTTCACCCTTTCCCTGCCTCCTCTCTTCTGGCAGCCATCCCTTTGGTCTGTTTCTATGATTCTGTTTTTGCTCTGCTTGTTTGTATGTTGTTCTTAGGTTCCACATATAAGTGAAACCTTTATCTGTCTTTCTTTGCCTGACTTATTTCTCTTAGTATAATACCCTCTAGATCCATCTATGTTATTGCAAATGGCAAGATTTCTTTTTTGTTTTAGTGTTGTCATATTCCATTTTGTGTGTGTATATATACACACATCTTCTTTACCTATTTCTCTATTGATGGAGATTGTTTACATACTTGGCTAGTGTAAGTAATGCCGCAATGAATACAGGGCCACATATCTTTTCAGATTAGCGTTTTTGTTTTCTTTGGATAAATACCTAAGTGGAATTGCTGGGTCATACTGTATATGTTTTTAGTTTTTTGAGGTATTGCCATACTGTTTACGATGGACCTAGTCTGAAAATTGTTTATTTTAAAAAACTTATTATTGTTTTATTTTTTATTTAAATGATTTTCTTTATTTTTCAATTAAAGTAAACATATAATATTATATTAGTTTCAGGTGTACTCCTCAGTGATTAGACATTATATATGAAGGGGGACACAAAAAATATGTAATTTATTTATAAAAAAATGTGTATTTATTCTTACATGTTTAACCTTCAGTCACCTTCAAAGTCCTCTCCATTTGGTGCAATACTCCCATCAAGACTTTTTTTTCCACTGCTCTAAATAGTTTTTGAACTTGTCAATTTTTATTCCTTTTAATGCTTCTGCCTTTTTTGTTTCACCTCTTCCACATCAGGAAAACATTTCCTTTTGAGGACTTTTATCATCTGGAGAAACAAAAGAAACACAAGTCACTTGCATGAATAGAGAGGGTGGGGGTGGGTGTCATGTCGTTTTGGTCAAAAAGAGATGAATGCGGGAGCACTCGTAAATCACTCATCATGAAATGGACAAATGCATTGAAAGAGTCTTCAAAAAAAGTTACTGAAGCCAAATACAGCTTCTCACAATGATGCCAGCCGGTACACTGATACAGATGTGTTACTGCAACATTTACCTAGCTGAGGAAACCTGTACTGCAAGGGACCTGCCCTCCAGAAGATGAAGTGATTATCTCAACAAATCTTGTAACTGTCTGACACCATAGTTATTTGTGGTGGAGCTTTGTCCAGCAGAGCTCCCCTGGCCACCATGGATGAGAATAAGTCTACCAAGACATGATCTGCTTGGGGAGGAAAGGTTGACCAGTCTCTCAGAGGAGAAAGGCCTTGACCCTCTTTCTCAATGGGCTTTTATTGGGTTTAGTTTGCATAGGAATACAGGGCGTATACATAAAGCTCAGCAGTCATTGTCAGGCAGTAATGATCAAGGAATAGATAACATTCAAAGAACTTACATATAAGGACTTATTCTGAGTCAGGGTCAGATAGAGTGATGCCAAAGGGCCATAAAACTTTGGGAAACAAACTCATTTTATGCTGGGACCCTTAACATTTAAATTGAGGGTATTCTTAGCAAAGCAGGTTTCACAGAATTTTATGCATTCATTCTTAGGCCTGATTGCCCCTGGGAACCACCCATTCCTGCACAGGGCTGCACCACCCTCCAACATTGATTCAGGGCTGAATCAGGTGGGGGATGCGGGCAGCCAAGAGATTAGGAGACTTTTTTACAGATAGAATGAGGACTCAGGCTATAAGAAAGCCAAGGGGTGAAGGTCCATCACCTCTTTTCTATAGTCTCCTAAGTCCTTCCCTGATGGGCCTTTGTGACTGTGACTGTCTTAGGTTGTTCCTTCCTTGAGGAATCTTACCTGTCATTTACTATCCAGCCATGCTCCAGGAGCCAAGCAGGGTGAAGTAAAGGGGGCCTCTGCCGGGAAGATAAGTTTTGTCTCCTTAGTGACTTATGGTCCTAAGGTGTTTTTACTCAGCCTTATCCATGGCGGGGGGCTTACAGCTTCTGAAACCAGGCAGGGTGGTTCCCAACAGTTATTAGAATATTATTATTTTTTAAAGATTCTATTTTTTCATTTTTAGAGAGAGGGAAAGGGAAGGAGAAAGAAAGGAAAAGAAACATCAATGTGTGGTTGCTTCTCATGTGCCCCATACTGGGAACCTGGCCTACAACCCAGACATGTGCCTGAGACTGGGAATCGAACTGGCCTTTGGTTCGCAGGCCAGCCCTCAATCCACAGAGCCACACCAGCCAGGGTTGATATGGTTTGTTTTTTTAACGTAAGATAAACTGATTACTTGCTTCTGTGTCAGAGATCCACAGACTCTGATTCTCAGTGACACCAGTATACTTGCTTATTTGCTTTATCCCACAATACAAGTACAGTAGAATAGTCTGAAGTATTTATTTTATTACACAAGTATACTTATGTTTATTATTTCAGGAATCAGTGATGTTCAGGGATGTGGCAGTAGATTTCTCTCAGGAGGAGTGGGAATGTTTGGACCCAGCTCAGAGGGACTTGTACAGAGACGTGATGCTGGAGAACTACAGCAATCTGCTGTCAATGGGTAAGGTCATCCATGTCAGTAATTTAGAGTTCTCCTCTGGAATGTCTTTCTCTTCCACAGTGAATTTTTCAGCTGCTTTTTGAAGTACCTGCTGAATTTCTGCTCCCTATTCCCAAATAAATGTTTGGAGATAAAATGAAAAGGAAGAATGCAAAATGAGAAGTTCCATTTGGCTATGGCTGAAGCTTCGTCTTCTTTTTTCTTTGGCTGTTTCTATAGTGGCATCTATTTTTTTGCTTATCAAGGGACTGGATCTTATTTATGGATTTGATTTACTCACAGCATAATCATGTTTCACATCTTTTCTTGTGAGCAGGACTTTACATACCTAAGCCTCATGTTATCTCCTTATTGGAACAAGGGAAGGAGCCCTGGATGGTTGGCAGAGAACTGACAAGAGGTCTGTGTTCAGGTGAGTGAGAAATGATTGAACAAAGCAGGGCATTACAGGTAATAACTCAGTTGATCAGTGAAGAAACAGTATCTTTGAGATGTTATCTTGGAAGCTTCCATCAAAACACTAGGCCTATGAAACAAAACTTAAGTTCTTTTATCATGAGTTTACAAATGACCTGTTTCCATTCCTTCCCTCACTTACTATTCTTTCTATTGCTTTTCTCCAGCACACCACTTAATTTCAAGCAGAAGGTGCCATTCACTTCCTCTCCAAAGAAAACGTTTACCTATATTTAAGATCCAGCTCCTAGCTAGCTTTTCTTCCTCTTAAACTCAACTAAATGTTTTCTGTTACCACACCCAAAATAAGATTTGTGTGTGGATGCACACATGCATGTGTGTATCTGCACTGCTCCTCTCCTCCACATAAGAGTCTTCAGTAGAGCTGCTGGCATTTGGGTTCTTGCTATTGTAGCTGGAGCAGAATAAGCAAAGAGGGACTTGTGTGAAAGGGGATCAGCAAAGCAGCAGGATGTGCTAGATACAGGTAGGAGGGAGGGTGTACCTACAAGTATTGGCGTTTTGTGGACCTAGGTACGGGCTTTGAATTCTGTTACAAATGAGGCAGGTATAAAGCTGTTTTATTCAGAATGAGATGGTCTGAACAGAGGAGTGACATGCATTTAAAGGATTGCTCTGACTCAGAGGTTGCTGTTTGGGGATTCCTTTGTATAGAACTCAGGGAGTCTATTAATTAGAATGAGAAGGAAAAAATGCATCATTATATTTAGTAACCTCTAAGTGAAATATAGCATTTCTTCCAATTATGTATGCAGCAAATCATATTAGTTCTGTGACTTTGACATGAATGGAAATCAATATATTGTATTTATTTATGCTCATCACTATTACGTAACTACTGTAGTACTTGGCTCACTGCTAGGTCTTACTATTTAATATCTTAATAAGAAGAAAACTCCAGGAAGAGGGGAGAATCCCTATGAATGCCCTTCTAGGAAGGGAAAGCTTGGTGTCTTTGAAGAACTGAAAGAAAGCCAGTGTTGCTGGGCCCCATGAGCAAGTGAGAGTGGAATGTGAGTTGAAGTTGGAGTGACAGGTAGAAACCACATTACTCAACTTTGCCCCTCATTACGAGGAGTATGGATTTTGTGTAGTAGAAGGCCCAGCCAAGTTTTGGTCCCTGAATAGAATAAAGACTGTGAAATGTGGTGGGGAGACTGGGTTAGGAGGCTACTGTACTGGTCTGCATAAGATGATTCAGGTTTGAACAAGGGCATTGGCAGTAGAGATAGAAGAGGGTAGTTTTAAAAGTTACCTAGGAGCTTAACTAGATTAAAGTTGATTAAAAATCATACAGAGGAGAATAAAAGATTATGCTGGAATGAATTCTCCGTTTTTCGCTTAGAGATGTTCTAAGAGGCTCCATTTTGATGTCTTCAAACCATTTAATTCACTTAAAATATTTATTTTTGGTAAGACATTCTTTCGTAATAACACCTGTCAAATACTGAACACTTTATTCAAAGATAATTACAAATGTTTTTCCTCACCTTTCCAGTAATCATGAGTTAATGATTATCTCCCTTTTACAGATAAAGAAATGGGAGTTCAGAAAAGTTAAATAATTGCCTAGGAACACATAATGAATAAATACCAGAGTTGTGATTTAGCTTATCAGTCTGCTTCTGGTCGCTGTCATCTTTCCATCACAGTATTTTGTACTTTCTTACCCTCCTTCTGTCTGCCTTAAACTTTAGCTCCCACGATTTTCAGTCACTGCAGTGGTACATGAGCAAGAGACTCCTAAGATCAGCATCACAAAATTCCAAAGCAAACAATATTTTCCCTTAATCACCAACACATAATATCTTCTGAGTCTTCCCTGTCTGCCACTCACATCAGAGTAGCTCAGTACCTTAGATCCCATGTGGCTTACACTCTGTGATCTCTCTCATACTTCATTCAATATATCCTTTGTTATGGAGCCTATTTTTTTTCTCCCCCAACTGAGTCGGCTGCAGCTTAATTCTGACACTGACTACCCAGAGTTAGCATAGACCCCACAGGTTAACAGCAAAATCCTACATTATATTGCCCTTACTTCAGATGCCAGCTGCAAGTATCCTGTGGTCCTCAGACCTCTGACACTTCTGATCAACTGGCAATAAAGTTGGGGATTCCCATGACCCCTCCCTGCAGGTTCATTGATTTGCTAGAATGACTCAGAACTCAGGAAAGCTTTATACTTACAATTGTGGTCTTACTATAAAGGATTCCTATTAGGCCAAGGTCTGGTAGGCTTCCAGATGCAGAGATTCAACACCCTCTCCCTGTTGAGTCAAAGTGCATCATCCTTTCGGCATTTCAGTATTTTTGCCAGCTAGAAAGATCCACTGAGCTTTAGTGTCCAGAGTTTTTATTGTGATTTAATTATATTGACATCATTGGTCACTCAATTTCTGAACCCTCTTGTCTCTCCAGAAGTCAAGTAGCTGAAAGTCCCAAACCTTTAATTACATGCTTGGTCTTTCTGGTGACCAGTGTCTATCTAAGGACCCACTATGTGTGACCTCATTATCATAATAAAAACATTCCTATCACTCAGGCAATTCCAAGAGTTTTTGAAGCTCTGTATTATAAACCAGATTCAAAGACCAAATTTATTTTTTATCCTATCAAGAGCCCAAGAATCTTCCCCTATATCCTCCCATGAGGCCTTTAATACAGGTCAGGAAATTATCCATATTGTGTAATACATAAATCCATAGTATGAGCATATACTCTGTTTCTTACATATACAAACATGCGTGCTTATATAGATAATGTATAGAGCTAGTCATTTTTTTATATGCGCAAGCATTTACCAACCTTTCCTGATTATTCTGATCCGTATCAGTATTTGAGAATAATTGTGGTTTTCTACTTCTATAGTCTTTTCCTTCTGCTTTCTGTATTATACAGTCATGCACCATTTAATAACAGGGATATGTTCTGCGAAAGGCAGTTAGGTGATTGCACTGCTGTGTGGACACTGTAGAGCATACTTACACAAATCTACATGGCATAGCTTACTACTACAGTTGTGTGTGCTATACTTTTATACAGCTGGCAGTGTAGTGGGTTTGTTTACACCAGCTTCACCACAAACACGTAAGTAATATGTTGCATGACAACCTTAGAGCAGCTAGGACGTTATTGGCAATAGGGATTTTTCAGTTCCATTATATGCTATGAGACCACCATTGCATTTGCGGTCCATAGCTGACTGAAGTGTCATTATGGGGTGCATGACTATATCTCATTTCTATACACTTTTTGTCCAGTTTTCAGATTAAACAGATATACTAGAGAACTGTATACCATTTACTATCACATATTTTGACTGTAATTTTTTTCATTTCTATTACAAAAGTTTAACTTTTCACACATGGGTGAAAACAATATTTGCCATGTTATTTTCTTTCAGATCTGGAGTCAATGTGTGAAAGCAAGTTATTGTCTCTAAAGAAGGAGGTTTATGAAATAGAATCATGCCAGAGGGAGACAATGGGGCTTACAAAATACGGCCTTGAGGACTCCAATTATAGAGATGTTTTGGAATATGGAAGTCATCTGGAAAGACAACTGGGATATCAAAATGGGCATTTCAGTCAAGAAATATTTACTCATGAATACATGCCCACATTTATTCATCAGACATTCTTTACTCTACATCAAATAATTAATAATGAAGAGAAACCCTATGAGTGTAAGAAATGTGGAAAAGTCTTTAGTCTGAATTCACAGTTTATTCAACATCAGAGAATTCATAATGGTGAAAAATCTTATGAATGTAAGGAGTGTGGGAAATTCTTTAGTTGTGGCTCACATGTTACTCGACATCTGAAAATTCATACTGGTGAAAAACCCTTTGAATGTAATGAATGTGGAAAGGCCTTCAGTTGTAGCTCATACCTTTCTCAACATCAGAGAATTCACACTGGTAAGAAACCCTATGAATGTAAGGAGTGTGGGAAGGCCTTTAGTTACTGCTCAAATCTCATTGACCATCAGAGAATTCACACTGGTGAAAAGCCCTATGAATGTAAAGTATGTGGCAAAGCCTTTACTAAGAGCTCACAACTTTTTCAACATGCAAGAATTCATACAGGTGAGAAACCCTACGAATGTAAGGAATGTGGCAAAGCTTTTACTCAGAGCTCAAAGCTTGTTCAGCATCAGAGAATTCATACTGGAGAGAAGCCCTATGAGTGCAAGGAATGTGGCAAAGCCTTCAGTAGTGGATCAGCACTTACTAATCATCAGAGAATTCACACTGGGGAGAAACCCTATGATTGTAAGGAATGTGGCAAAGCTTTTACTCAGAGTTCACAACTTCGGCAACACCAGAGAATTCATGCTGGTGAGAAACCCTTTGAATGTTTTGAATGTGGGAAAGCCTTTACTCAGAACTCACAACTTTTTCAACATCAGAGAATTCATACAGATGAAAAACCATATGAGTGTAATGAATGTGGAAAGGCCTTTAATAAATGCTCAAACCTTACTCGACATCTGAGAATTCATACTGGGGAGAAGCCCTATAACTGCAGGGAATGTGGGAAAGCTTTTAGTAGTGGATCAGATCTCATTCGTCATCAGGGAATTCATACTGATGAGTAATAAAAGTTAAAACTTGTTGCCTCCTTAAATATTTTAAACAAAAAATAATGTGTAAGAGTTACCTTTTTTCATTATCTTTGTTTCTTATTATATATGTATATTTTTAATCCAAACATATTTTACTCTGTGTTATGAATTGAAATTCTAAATTGGCGTTTACTCCCCAATATTGTACTAATTGCAGATGTTCAATAACTTCAATAATTTTTTCTTTCTCATTAGTTTGTTCTACCTTTTTGGTGTTAACATTATATTCTTCGTTATCTTTGCTTGTGTTTCAGAGCTACTTTTTCTGATCTACATATTTGTGC
>VMDR010037848.1:0-10129 GCA_007922815.1 Macrotus californicus | reverse complement strand
TGGTGGCTTTTCCTTTTGTATATCCGATACACCTGACCTATTTCCCTTTTGGTCAGGAGCCAGAACTTGCCATATCTATGCCTTAGGAAAATATTGTTACAACAAAAATCAGAGTGTTTAGGTTTCAAAATCATAGGACCCATGGGAACTCAAAACTATGAAAACATGTGGCAATTCAGAGCAAGGTTTCCTTCCCCTTTAACTAAAATAAATACCCTGAACTGTGGGGACTTGGAAAGTTTTAGGTGGAATCAGCAAAAATGGTTCTTGAAAAAGGAAGCCCTGCACTCAGAAGTTTACTCAGGCTCTATCTTGGCGTTGGGAAACACAGATAGATTGGATGATTCAGGTATATGGAGATCCTGTGATTAATCTCCTACATAGTGAACAAGGAAGCAGGAAGTCTCTAGGGTAGAAAGGACCACTGGATGAACCTAAACAAACAGACCTGGGACAACCTAATCCCATCAGGATACGACCGTGATCTTGGCAGGCAGTCCTCTTCTGTATCACACACATCCTTTGTGGCTGCTTTTAGGATGACTGCCACTCTGCCTTAGCATCATCAAGCTTTTGTGAGCTGCTGCTGCTCACTCAGGGGTAGCCAGAGATGCTCCCTCTTTTCCATGGGTAAGGAAAATGGTCTTCTTGTCCTTAGATAGAAAATCCCATCATTGACACCAAGTATCATTTCTAAAAGACACATCCCTTTTATGAAAATCTCTCATTAAAGTCAATGTAGTCTTATTTTTCACTCGTGTCCAGTATTTATTTCTTGACAAGAAAAGTAGAGAGCTAACTTTAAAGATGTTTGGGATTTTTACTGTATTCACTAGCTCTGAGCTTTTCTGCAAGGCTTCATCTCCTGATATGCAAGAGGCAGTGTGAACCAGTGAGCTGTCCATGTACATTTTGCATTCTACCTTCTGGAAAGTTCTTTACTTCCAACCAAAACACTTTTAGAGTGAAAAAAATTGTTTTTACCTGCACTGTTAAAAGCTGTACCCATCAGAGAATCACTTAGCAATGCATGTCCCTAGCCTACCTTCAAAGCTTCATTGGGTTTGTTACCAGGTAAAACAGGTTGTAGATCTTAGGATGTGGAGGAAACGGCTGATTTTCCTGTCAGTTGTGTCAACATGTCCTTTCTTCGTTTTCTGGTTCGTTGCTCACTCCCTGCCTTGTTGCCCTCCAACTGGGCTCAGGAGCATCAAGACAGCCAGTCATTTCAGTGGTTTGTTGTGACTGGATGTGCCACATTTCTGCCAGAGTGCTGCGTTCTGTCTACGTTCCTAGCCATTGCATCTCTGGATGGAAGTTTATTTCCACGTGTTGGCTAACTGTGCTTACCGAGAAGACCCGGAATGTTTTGTGTCCAGACTTCCATATCCGCGTGGGAACAGTAAAACTTCCCAGCTGACAAAGTAGCTGCATCAAAGGAACCGGGCTCAGAACATCTGCATCGTAATAATGTTATTTCTTGCCAGTAATGGAGGTATATATGATTCAAAGATTTTCAAAAAACAGTGGCAGTATGAATTAAGTAGGCAGCACAGAAATAGAAGAAATACTAGAGATAAAAATCAAAAAGGGTTTTTATTGGATAGGGATAGTGAGGTATAAGGTTGACTTTTTAACAAGTTTATGTATTTATTATTTTATCCTCAGTGATAAGGTAACTTAGTGATATTATTAAATAAACGGAATGAAAGGGTTGAGTAGGTATGTGTCAGGCTAGAGAAAAATGCAGTGCTTTAGTTCTGGCCCATACTCATGTGTACATAGCAGTGACAGCCAAAATAGGATGCTTCCATTTCCATAGGTTATCTAAATAACTGATTTGAATTGTTATTTAGAGCATAGAAGTTTGTAAATTATTTTAAATGTATCTGAAAACAGATTAATTGACTCAGCAGTGGTGAGTTCAAGGGTCACATTCAAGCACGCATGCTGTGACGTTTTATTAGGCAGAATAATTTAGATAGAGTAGAATTGACCTCTAAGCATCCCTTGTGCTCTCTTCAGCCTTTACACTATTGAACCAGATTAACAGCTTTTAAAAAAAGCTCCTTTTTATGAACATATGAAATCAATAGAGCAAGACAAGTGAATAGTTTTATCTTTGATTTGGACTTTTAAGTTCACATTCTCCCTTTTGAAATTCTATAGAGCTGCTTAGCTAAACTCCAGGCACAAAGAAAGACAATTTAAAACTATCAAAAGGTCCAAAGCATTCATCTTCCTTGGGCAAACTTCTCAGTGGCCTTTCTGAGCAATGACATTTGTTTGGGTGCCGGAGTAGCATGATCCTGCCTACACCTGCTCCTCTATCTGCCTACTTTTCTCTAAACTCTCTGTGCAGGTCTTGCTATCCATCGGCAACTATGCATTTATGTCCATCCGTTATGATTTGGATGTGAAGGAAGATTCCCGTATCAGCGAGTCAGACAAAGATGAGAGCAGCAGTGAGCCTTCTCTTGGCCCCACTGCTTTTGTGTGACTTCCATAAATATCGCCAGTCAGAAGCCCTCTTTAAAACGTCCCTCTCCGTTCTCCAAAAATATTAAAAGAAGGCTCGTGTACACCTTGCATTTCTTTATTTTATAGCAATTTAAGTGGAAAACTAGTTGATGTAATGTGGCCAAATCCTAAAATTCTGCATCATTTAATAATAGAAATAAAAGAAAGGGCAGATGTCAGCCAGGAGAATGCTTTCATTTCAGTCATTCCATAATATTTATAGAGCAACTACCCTCTGCAAGCACCATCCTACTTGTTTGAGATAAATCTGTGGACAAAGTGTACAAAGATCCCTGGCGTCGTGGAGTGCACAGTCTAGTGAGGGACACTGATAATAAAACGTGAACATAACTGCAAAGTTGGAAAAGAGTCCACAAGACCACCCTCATCTCTGGCACTAAATGTGAGTTTGGGGGACCCAAGGCACCTTTGGATTTGATAATTCCCCAGGACTCATAGAATTCACTGAAAGGTGTTATACTCATGATTATGGTTCATTAGATTAAAAGGAAACAGATTGAAATCAACAAAAGGGAAAGAAGCATGGGGCAGAGTCCAGGAGGGTCCTAAATGTGGAGTTTCCAGTTGTCTTCTTTCCAGGGGAGTCATGAACACAGTTAACTCTTCCCAGCAGTGATCTGTAATAATAATCACAGAGTATTGCCACCCAGGGGAGTTCATTTGAAACTTGGTATCCAGAGTCTCTATGGGGGTCCCATTATGTAGACATGGTCAGCTACCCACGTAGCTACCTCAATCTTCAGCACCTGTGGAGGTTGGGCTGATACTGTGTGACTCACAATCTCTACCATAAGTCACAATGTTAGACTATATGGCGTGGCTCAGAGCCTTCATGTGAGCAGACTAGACAGGATACTCCAAAAGCTTATCTCCCAGGAGCTGAGGGCAAAGGTAAGATCTCTCTTTGCTCAAGGATAAATTCTTTACTACACTGTAATAGATAAGTATGTTACATTGAGTAGTGAGTGTTAGAAGATAAGTGCTAGGGAAAGATAAAAAAAATAGAGCAAGGTAAAAGGAATTGTGTTGTGAACATCGGAGGTGGGGGGCGAGGGAAGTTTGACTTACTGAATACGATATTAAGGATAAGCCTCATCCAAATGGTGGCATTTGAACAAATAGTTGACACATATGATCTTTAAGATAATAAAATCAAGGTCCAGAAAGGGAGATGACTTGTCTAAGGCCAACTGAGATCTCCTGCTTATTATATGGAGTTGAGCAAAGATGTCCAGTGGAGTGCTGTGGAAGTTTCCGGCTTGCAGGGTAACCGGTCACTTTTTGTCCCTAGTCACGGAGGCATCAGTAATAGGCATTGGCAGAAAGTCAGGAGCTAGTCTAAGATAAATTAAGTTTCTGAAATCTATAAGAAAGCAAGGCAAGGAGCTGCAGGAGCAGATAGGCATCAAACACACAAGAATGACCTGTACTAGTTTCTACAAATTCCAGACAGTTTTATGCATCGATGTAAGGATGCATCTGCACGTCAGTCAGCCTCCATGTCCACCTGTGTCAAGGTAACCATAAATGTCATCAGCTCTTTTCCTGGAATGTCCTACTCGTCTCTTTATTTTGGCAAAATAGTATTCTAACAAGACCCTGTTCACACATCTTCTCTGATAATTCCCTCTTCTCTTCTTCTTCAGCACCTTGGACTCACTTCTATAGTGCTTACATCATTGTATTATGGACCTTCCAGACTTTTCCAATGGTTAAACTATGAGCTTATAATTAGCAAGAAAGACACTTTATTTATATTTATATCTTAAGCATCCATTACTCAGGAAGTATTCAGTAAGCGTGTGTGTAAGTTGAGTAAATAACTGTGCTTGAATCCATGAAGGCCCTCAAAGGGACTGCTATTTGTTATATGCTTCAGATACAATCTTAGAAAACAAACTTCAGTGATGCGAACACTGCTCGGTGTGTAAAGACGTGGAATCAGAGTAGAGACTGATAAAGCAGGCAAGCTAACAAGCACTGTGGTCACTGTTCTGCAGTTAATTTCTCATTGGCAGTTCCAGAAATAATTTTGGATTGGATTTTTGTTTTAAGCCCTTCATTTCATCTTCTAAGAGTAATCAATTGTTTTTTGATGTGATAATGCATTTACTTATTTATAGAACTATTCTTTCCTCTAAATCAGGCATTCTCTTAGGTGCTAGGGATACAAAAATGAAGATGGCACCACCCTGGTCATTTTGAAGAGAACATTTTGGTCTTGGATTTTAAGGGGGCAATTGACACGAAGTCGGTCATAATACAGTACGATGTGTACAAAGTGAGGCGGGACTAGAACCGTAACTAGGTGCAGTTTCACTCTCGTGTCTTCTGTAATGCCTATGGAGCAGTCACATCTAGTCACATATCAAAACAGTAGTTCTGAGTGAGACGGCAGGAAGCATTCTAGCTTTCTAATCTAGTTCTTTCATCCAGTTATATTCCACCAAACTGAATGTTAGCTCCTCTGTACCAATTCTGTGATTGTGAGCAAGTGCTCTACGCCTTGGTTTCCTGACTGATAAAATAAAAATAGCAATGTCCACCTTAAAAAACTTCAGGAAGAATAATTTTGAAAACAAAAATGTATATATAAAGCTCCCAGAGTGTATCTAAAAGACTCCAAACTAGGCAATGCTTATTGTACTTCACAATAACTTTGATAGTAAAATATTCAAATGAAGAACTTGCTGGCTGCATATAATTGTGAAAATGTATTCATTTTAATAGTGTACAAACTTCAAATTTCTAGCGTGCAAAAGAAAAGCAGACATTGTTTGAGTGAGGAGGAAGATTAGGGTTCTCCTGTTGAGAGAGTAAATACAGTGACTGTAACCCCATGCCTAGCAGAATCCCTTTCTATTAGTGTCAGCCTTGGCTCTGATGGTGTGGAAAATAACATTTTGGCTTTTCTATCATCAGAATACATTTCACAAAAAGATGTTACAAGTCATGATCTATACATCTCAGAGGTCAGATCTCTAGGGACGTCATATTTTACATGTTCTTTCAATTAAGGAACACAGGCCTTGCTGTATATCCGACTTCATTTTTTTTTTAACAAAGTGGCGCTGTTTCATTTGTGAACTGAAAGAAAACAGACAAGCAGTCAATCTTCCAGAGGTCATAGAAAAAGAAAAGTGCCACATTAATGATAGTTCAGTGAAAATGTATTTTTAACTCTCACGTAATGCATTTTACTGTGGTACAATTTATTTAAGCAATATATCCGTAAAGGGTGCTGCATTGTACATTTTATGTTAAACCATTCAGCCAGGTTGGTTTTGGGAAAAGCTTCTGTCATTGGTGTTTAACACTCTAAAATCCCAAGTATATTAGCTTTTCCAGCTCCGAATTCACAATGCTTGAGCAATAGTTATGTCATATACTTATCCAATTTTATAGTGATTTTAGTGAGAATAGTTATATATTTAAAATATAGTTATATATTTATAATTGAATATATATTTATAATCAAATTAGAACACTGCCTTAGAAGATATTATGTTCTCTCTGTATAAAAGACAAAAATAAAACATTGAATTTAAATTAAGCAGAGAAGCATTGTTTCAAGAAAATAGGCAGTTTATTTGGAAACCTTCCAAATAAACATGTTATTTTTTGTGAAAATGTTCCACGCGTACTTTTTATGAGTACTCAGCATAGCTTTCGGCTGTTCATGGGGCTCAGTGGTGCGTGTCATGCCGAGTGCCGTTTTCCAGTGTCTGTTGCATTACAAAAAGCTTGAGTTGATCCTTCCATGCGGTGTGGTTTGTCACTTTTGAGTTCCCAGGCAACAATAAGCTCTCGTCGTGATTACAGAGTCTCTGGCAGAAAGACGGGTCTAATCTCGGGGCTCCATCAACTCGGTAATCTGTTCCAATCAGTATGTGATGCTTTTGACAGGCCATCTCTAGCCAAGTGAGACAGACTCAGGCAGGTGAAGCAACTTAGCAGTCTGCTGCAAAGGTACTGAGTCAGATCTTTGTGCTGCATCAGAAGTTGCACATGCTAAAATTCTCTCCTTGTGTCTTCTTTTTGATAGAGAATAGATATGAAAAATTTCCAGGTCCACAATTTAAAATATCCCTATTATTTTAGTCATTGGGACAAATTCATTCCAGGTCAAAACCTAAAGATAAATAATCTGTTATTATATTTAATCAACAGCAGTACTTCAAGTTATTAAATAATGTGTTTCAGTGCATAAATTTGGCTTAATATTTTGATTGTGCATAAAAAAATCCCTGACTTCTGAAAAATGAATCAATTCTCACAATTCAAGTTTGAAAGGCATAAATAAGTAAATAAACAAATATTTAAGTTTGCATAAAAGTCTTCTCCAATTCTGAAGATTGGGAAACATGGCCAGAGGCCCTTCAGTGTAATATGCCACGCTTGAGCATTCCATTTTAACTAGGGAGGACTAGTCTCTCTTATGTATTTTCCTTTTTATATTAGCATTTACAAGAATAGAATTTACAAACCTGTAATTTCTCAGTACATATTTATTGCTATAGCTGATAATAGGAATATACATTTTTTTTTCTAGAAAAGACAGAATCAAAACTTAAAATTTACAGATTAAACAGTGTTTCATGTTTTTGTCCTAGGGACAAAACTGAGATGTGAATTTAGAATATTTCTTAAGATAAAAATAGAAATGAGATGTCATAGTTAAACATTACTTATCCTATTTCTGAAGGCTTTATCCTTTTTTAAGTATACACTTTGGAACTTTGAGTGTGTTTGATTCAACCGCCATTTGAAAGATTCCAACATACTCCAAATACTAGAATGAAAACAATTTACTGAACATTCTCTCCTTTTAATGTCTGATAAAAGCAAGTTTAGGGAAACTTATGAAGGGATGGCAATTTAAAGTACTTACATTTCTTGCTCTACTATTTCCTGACATCCCCCCCCCCACCACCACCCCCACCCCCAGGAGCTCAGCTGGCTCCCATGACTTCACAGCAAGATTTAAATAAAAAAGAAATTCTAATCTTTCCATCCTTCTCTGCCTTAGGGCTAAGACTGCACACAGTAGCTGTTAATCTAAATGTTTTATCTAAGATTTCAGAAAGCAGTTTCCTCTGTGATGTGAAAGCAGCACACCTCACAGCACTAACGGGGATTTCCCTGGTCTCTGTGAGAATGTAACTCCCAAAGGCAGAATTCTTGTACAAATGTATTTTGAGTCTTCAGTGTCCACTAAGTGTAAGAGTGTTCATATAACAGGAGCCTCTGTTCTGTTTCGTTCCCCAGCACCAAGTGGGTGGACTTTCTTGAAGTACCTGGGGGGTGGTAGAAGGGTGTTTAGTTAAAAATGCATTGGAAACAGACTGCATTGTAGCAGTGCTGAAGTGGATCTCTGTTGTCGTGTACCTTCATAATCCTTTTATAAGGTTAACATCCTTTATTGTTGGACTTCTGCCCAGGACTTATTCTCAACCAGAAGTGCTTCGAGACTGTGCTTCGGACTGGGTCAGGTTTGGCAATTCAATCACTGGAGAACATAGCCAAATTCCCTACTGCCCATAAGAAAGGAAATACTTGGTTTTAAATGGAAGAATTTTTCAATAGTAAAGGTAAAACTTAAGAGAGACAATACTATGTCTGGTGCGGTAAACACCAAATAGAATTTGCAGTGATTGCGAAAGTACGAATATGTTTAGAAGCTGTTTAGCAAGATACATGGGAGACAAGCATGGAAAACAGAGGAAAAAGCCACAGCCAGCCTGTCAAAAAGATTTGTTATATCCTTTTTCTCTCCTTATGGCAGAAAGAGAAAAAGACTTTTAAAAACTTATTTTTTATAAAACTGACAAAAAAGACATAAACAACTTCTTCCCTGGATACTTCACCCATCATTCCTCGGTTCATTAATTTTCATCATTTCACAAATGCAAATTGTAGAATTCTCATTGAAACACATGTTGGGCTAAAGATAGAGGTAACTCCTCAAGTTACAATTAACCACTTAACAGATGCTCAGAAGGCATTTTAGGTGGGAGACAGCAGCAAAGAAGCTGGGGAAGGCCCCTGGGCCATGCCATTCTGCCCCTGACGCATCATCCCCACCCCGCAGAACCTTGACCTGTGCCTGCCAGAAAGGCATGTTCCACTGCTTTTCAAGAGGCTCTGTCGGGGAGCAAAATCGAGATTAATATGCGTTGAAATATAAAATGCTCTTACCACATTTTTGTCTGACCTTTGCACAGTTAAATAAAAATATTTCCGCAGTGGGAGTTTTTGGCTTTGTGTCAGCTTTGCAGGGGAAAAAAAAGTCCTCACAGCATCAGGAGAAAGGGGCCCTCCTAAGTGAACCTTGAGTGGTGATTCCAGCCAGGTTTCTCTGCCCCTCCCCCCTCAGCATTTGGTGTCCTACCCTGGGGCAGAGTAACTGATAGAAAATTACATCTATAGCAGAGTTGAATATTGCTTTAAAATGCCAATAAAACAAGCTTGGGGGCAGACAATAGAAGTTTTATTTTATTTCATTTTATTTTGCTCTGGAATGGTTTACATGCCAAAGTTCTGTGGCAGAGCTGGATGAGAGGGAGGAAATCAGACTTGTAAAAAGTTAACCTTGAACAAAGAAAACACCAAAAGCTTCCTGTTGTCTGCTATACTGAAAGCTTTTTCAGGGACAAAGCTAAATCAATTGCTGTGAAGTATGTGGACAACACGAATGCAAGAAACTTTCCTCGCTTTCTTCCCTCCACAAAGGTTCTTCATAGTCTATTTATTTCTTCATTATTTTGCCAAATTGACCGAGGGAAGCAATGCCTGGTAGCAAGAGACTTGCATTCCCTTTTGTCTGTGAACTCTGCACAGGCTTAAGAGCTAAGCTGGATCCACCCCAGTGGCTTGGCTGCTCCTGTTTTCTCTGTCCAATCTTTCACCCATGGAACTTGGGTGGGGGGCTCTGTTGTTACTTTCTTCTGAGGGTGGTTTTAGAAAAGAATGAGCAATGAATGAAGGTAGCCAGGTATGGAAGCCGAGAGGAAAGAGGGTTGGGGTACAGAAAAATGAAAGTCTAGGAAACAAATTGTTGATCTGAGAGAATATAGCTCTGAGAGGGGCCAGAAGGATAGGCTAGGTGTTTCATGAAGAATTGGGGAATCCAATCTCACTGTGTGTGGCTGGGTAGAGTTTAGCCTCTGTCCAGCCTGCCCACCTAACCTTGGATTTGTGTAGATCATATTGCCTGAGCACATTGAGAAGAAGAAAGGAGGTAGCCAGAGTCAGTGTCCTGTAAAGAGATGGGGTCGGGGGGGAAGCAAGAAATACCTATCAATGTTAGGAGCAAAAGCAATCTCATTTTGAATAGAAAAGCTTTTAACTTGTTTTGACTATTAGAAAAAAGCCAAATAAGAAAAATAAATTTTAGTTTAACTTTCTTTTTCTGCTTCCTCTCTCCCTGCCCCCTTCCTTTCTTCTTTCCCTCCCTCCTTCCTTAATTTCTTTTCTTTCTTTCTTTCTTTCTTTCTTTCTTTCTTTCTTTCTTTCTTTTTCTTTTCCTTTCTTTCCTTCCTTCCTTCCTTTGTTTCTTTTTCTTCTTCCTTCCTGCCTTTCCTCCTTC
>VMDR010037847.1:0-10129 GCA_007922815.1 Macrotus californicus | reverse complement strand
AGTCAACTTTGGAAAAGTGTGAATAAAATGGTTTACTACTAGAGTTTAGGCATTATTATAATTTGAATATAAGGAGGAATTATTAAGGCTAGTAGAATAGCATCTATCAATGTTTGAGAAAATATATTATTAAAAAAATTGTAGATATAGTATAGTTCAATTGGATTCAAAATCCATTCATATTAGTATAATAAGGTTCAACATTATACTTGTCAGTAAAAGAAAAGAATATTTAGCCCCAGATAGTGTGGCTCAGTGGATTGAGCATCAGCCTGCGAACCAGAAGGTCGCTGGTTCAATTCCCAGTCAGGGCATATGCCTAGGTTGCAGGCCAGGTCCCCAGCTGGGGGCATGTGAGAGGCAAGCAGTTGATGTTTCCCTCTCTTTCTCCCTCCTTTAAAAAGGAAAGAAAAGAAAAGAATATTTAGAGAATGCTCAAATTATCTAAAACTAGGTTAATGATAAAAAGGAATTTCTGGGAAAAAATGTGATGAATAGTTATCTGCCTTTGTTAATATCTGACTTGTGTGAATGAGGTTCCTCAGAAAAGGTGACCATGTGGATTAAAAGGGACCAACATTAAAGAGGATCAGGAGTCTCAGAGAGTCCTTTCAAGCAAAAACCTTATATTTACTAAGTTATCTTCATAGGAGCGACTCAAGGTTCTTATGGAAATATCTAGAATATCAAATATATAGATTTTATTTGGGAGTTATATATAAATTTATACTTCATGTAATATCTATTACTTTGTATTTTATTAGTCTTCTTAGAATTATGTATTACAAAAAGTTATGGACTTTTTCCACAAAGCTTCATGTAGACAAACCCACACAGATAATCCTCTCCAGTTCACCCCAAGGAGCTGTACAAATGTTATCACTTTGTATGTGGGCCATGAGGCTATAAACATGGGGGAAGTGTTTTGGGGTGGTGTCACCTCAATTCCCACTGCATTTTCAGAACTGGTGGTCTGTTACCTCATCTGTAGAATGAGGATCTGTTAGGACTTCCCTCATTCTGGACCTTTCAAGAGGAAATAAATTAATACCCTGAAGACAGTTAGAACAGAGCTTGGCTCATAATTGTAAGACATATGAAAATATATACAGATCTTTTATCTTTTCTATAATGCCACTAGCTGAGATTTTGTCTGCAACTTCTGTGAATTTGTACAATGAAAACTATTTTTATATTTAATGGCCTTCAAAATGTACACTGAGGATTATGTTCATTCTTTGCTCAGGGTCGAGTGTGCATGTACCTGACTCATTTTATGTTCTTTTCACCTAGTACCCCTTGGTGGATAGAAATCACCCGATAAACAAATGTCCAATGTATGTGTGAAGGAAAAATAAAAAGAGGAATTTTTCTTAATCAGAGAACAATTACTGAGCCATGGTCAGACAACATGTGCCATACACTTCTTATGCCTAGAACCTTGATCTTGAACTGAGGCCCAGCATCTGATTACTGTCTGGACAGCTGTGCTTTATAGATTAATGTCTGTGTTTGCTTCCTTCAGCGAAAGAAGTTCATCATCACAGGTAGCATCACTGGGAAAAAGCACACGTTCGTCACTGATTCGGCCAAGACCTGTAAATATTTACTGGGCCTGTGCTGTGCCCAGTATGGCTTTAATGCTCAAATGAATGCTCCCCAAGTTGCAACTGGTGAGTAGATGCTATGTTTTCGGTCTTCAGAGATTTGGCTTTGAGTGATGGGTTCATCACATTTGCCGTTGATCTCTAATCATTCTTGCTGCAAAAAGCAGGATTTCCTTTTTTTAATGGCTGAGTAATATTCCATTGTATATGTAACCACATTTTCTTTTTCCATTCATCTGTTGATGGACACTTAGTTTGTTTCTGTATCTTGGCTATTGTGAATAATGCCCCAGTGGACGTGGGAGTGTTGAGATCTCTTTAATAGATTCTTCTCACTTCCTTCAAGTGCCTACCCAGAAGTAAAACTGCTGCGTCAGATGGTAGTTCTATTTTTAATTTTTTGAGGAACCTCCATACTCTTTTCCACAATAACTGTACTGAATTACATGCCCCCCCCACAGTGCAAGGGCTCCCTTTTGTCCATATCCTCACTAATTCTTATCTTCTGCCTTTTTTATGACAGACATTCTAACAAGTGTGAGGTGATGCCTCACTGTGGTTTTGATTTGCATTTCCCTGATGACTAGTGACGTTGAGCATCTTTTCATGTACCTCTTGGACATTTGTATGTTTTCTTTAGAAAAATTAAACAATTTTCCTTTGTCTTTTAAAATATGTTTTCATATTGGAAACTCTCTACATATACCATTTTCCATGCATCTGGGTGAGAACGAGCCGTCTTCACCTGAGGGCCCCACAGACTCCTCAGACTCAGTGTATCTGCAGTTGGCCTCACCCTCTCACACAGATCCCTCTGCCTTGGGAGGGCCTGGACCCTCTCTTCCCCCTTCACCTGTCACCAAGTCCTAGGAGTCATGTGCCCTCAAAGATATCTTGCTCTCAGCCTTCAAAGTGGCAAAGGGACCAACCCAATCATGTTCTTCCACCCTGAGAATTTGTCAGTGGCTCTCTGCTATCAGTAAGTTACGAGCCTGGACTTCATAGGATAGCATGTCAGACTCATGCCATTTGGCCCAGCCCTGACTTAGTCTTGCTGTGAGTCCTTCACTCTGCTTCTAGCAGCACTGCTTGCTGGCTTGCAGACTGCTGAACACACAGGATGTCTCAGGGCTGGGGCCTTTGCATTTAGCCTCTGCCCACACAGCTGTTGCTGCCCTCTCCCAGACTCAGACGACCAAGATAAACCCTATTCTGCAAGAATGAGTTCAAGGACAGCCTTTTCCAAAGTTCTCTTGAGTGACTATCCCTCTACTCCCCTCACAAGTGTTGAGCACACCCTCTTTAGTGCAGGCTTCATCTTTTCACCTGTTTTCGCCGCCCCTTGCACCTGTGGCTCTGCCTGCCTCCCGTGTGCAGGGCAGGGGCAGTATCCCACTGCCTTCACAGCTCTAGCATGGAGCACAGGTGTGCCGAGTGGGAGGTGCTCAGTTCAGGGTTGGTTATCTTTTTGAATTAATGGATGATTAGTGTGGAAGTGCAATCATTTGCTTAATCATTTTCCTGTTTTGATTTTAAGTTGTATTTCATTCTTTAATACTCCAAGCAATATTGCAATAAACATCATTGAAAGAAAATTTTTCTGTTTCCCTGGAATACCTTTAAGCTAAGTCTTGGAACTGTAATTGTTGAGTACAAAGGCTGGGGCATTTTTAAGGTCCTTGCTGTTTTCCCCAGTTCCCATGCCCAGTATTGTTCTGCCCATTTCACTGCAACATTGCCAGAGTAGATATTATCATGTCTATCTTTGCCCATTTGATAGGAAAAATGATGTCTCATATGGCACTTTCTGATTGTTTAGAAGTTCAACAGTTCCCAAATGTTTCTTAGTCATTCTTCAGTGAATTATCTCAATGGGCATATTGCTTTTGAGTTGGTTATATTTGGCGCCCTGGGGAGAGAGAACAGTCACCATGTTTTCACAAGTGCCCAATTTCAGGACCAAATTGGGCAGGCTCTGCCAGCCCCTTTCAGATGGGTGCAGGGCTGCAGGGATGCTGTTGCTACTGCAGCTGTGGCTGCAGGACTCTGCACATCTTCAGTGGGCTGCCCGGGGTCCGGCCCGGGTTTCCTTTCCATTTTCTTCATGGCCCTTGGCTCTGGTGGCTCCTGTGCTCTTGAAACACTGTTAACTAATCTAGACTACAGAGCTTGCCATCCAAACCAGTTCAGACATTTGTCAGCTGCTTTCCTAGTGCCACAGTTGTTCTGTGAGTCACCCATGGCCAGTGGACGGAAACCACCCATTTTCCTCGGCAAGCTGGTTGGTGGCTTTGGAGTATTCTTGGCAACACTTCCTTCCATTCCTGAAAGATTGTCAACTCTCGGCTTTCCTACCTTAGTAATAAATTCTTCCTTTACTGCTTGTCTAGCCAGTTGAACTCCACTAAGCTAGGGCCTAACAATGATAGCACACTCCCCACTAGCCCCACTTGGCTTCGTGCCAAGTGTCCGATGCTAGTTTCGTGACATCTGTGTTCTCCTTCCCTGGACTCACCGTGTGGTCTTTGTCCTTCCCAGTGCCGTGTTGCTCTCAGGCTTCTTTCTGGGGACCACCCTGCCCAGAGCCCACTGGGGATCTCCTCTGCAATCTTCCACGAGTCCCTCTCCTAGGGAACAGCCCCTCCTTCCTTTACCCTCAACCTCTGTGCCAAGGCTTCCTTCAAACCCACTAAACCTCTCTGAGCTGAGACCCTGCCACCACCATCTCTCCCTACAGCATCCCTGTGGGTATTACTATCCACCATGACTAAGCCTAAGCTAACAGTCTCTTTGGGCCTGGCAGTCAGAAACTAGGCTATGCATGCCTCAGATGAATCCCCTGTGCTGCTGGTTTAGCCTCCGCATTCTTGGCATATCCATTTTCTGGTATGGACTGTGGGGTCAGCCCACTTGACTGTGGGTTCTGCTCTACCACTTACCAGTCCAGGGACCTTGAGGAAATTTTTAATTCTGTCTTAGCCTCATGTTTCCTCATCTATAAAGTGGGTGTAATAATATCTACTCCACAGGGTTATTGTGAGGATGAAATAATATATTGCAGATAACAAGCTTACCACCATGCCTGGCACATCATAAGCATTCAGCATATGAGGTCTGTCCAGAAAAGATTCAACCGTGTACTATGAAAAATAGAGACATTTACTGAAGAAGACACTAGATACAGAAACACTGTACATAGGATAATGATGTCTCAGTCCCCTTCAAAATAGGCACCTTGGGACCTCACACAGTTTTCCCAATTGCCATCAGCTGCCCTGTCATATTTTCCTATATCTCATCAAAAGTCTGATATCTCTGCCCTTTCAAAGGTGATTTTAGTTTGGGGAAAAGTGAGAAGTCACAGGGCACCAAATTGGGGCTATAGGGGGGCTGAGTCACCTGGATGATTTGATGTTGTGCCAAAAAACTCTGTATGAGTTGTGACACGTGAGCAAGCGCATTGTTGTGATGAAGCTGCCAAGCCGCAGTTGTCCACAGCTGCGTCCTTCTGAATCTTCGGAGTAGTTTCTGTGGAGGAATGTTCAAGCTTAACACAAAATCTGATGCAGATTCATTGCTCTACTCGCTCAGTCATTTTGAATGCTATGGCCACACAGTGCACGTGCTCACTCAATGGCGTCTACCACCCCCACTGACTAGTATAGTGAAGTCGTCATTGTTCACACATGCACATTCCCATCCACTCTCCTTGGCTGCCAGGTTACAGTGATGTTGTGCAAACTGTTCTCATTATATTAACAAAGGCTGGACTTTTTCTGAGCAGACCTTGTATATGAGTTGTTGGTGTTGAGGTTACCATCGTTGTTGTTATATGTCTGAATAGATTGAAACTCTGGAGTAAGATACTATGCAATTTTTGCAAAAGCTGCAGGTCATTTTAAACTGTTTATATCCCTCCATTCTTTCTTGTTTACTGTATGTGAGTCATGACACCAAATGCCTCGTAGACACAGGAAGTTCTCAAAAAGTATTTTTACAGTTACCTGTTTCAGTGGGCAAAGCCCTAGCAATGGACCAGGCGCCACTGTAAGGAAGGTGGGTGGTCTGCTTGAGGAAACAGTGCCCACAGCCACAGCACTGCACCGGGCTTTACACACACACACACAAAGCCATAGCCATGCAAGCCCCAAGTGCCTGAGCACTCTTTCCTTCATGGTTTTAGCAGGGAGAAGTGGACCAGAATATAGTCATTATTTTCCTTTTCTCAAAATACAAACTGGGCTTTGTAAAAACATAGTTAATTTACAGGATCTATGTGCCAAATCTCAATTTCTTATGAATGACATGAATAGTAATTCACATTCATGGTCTCAAGTTAGGGACTTCATTAGAATCATTTATTACATCTTTCTCCATGAAGGGAGTGTTGAAGCTGGAAGGACTCAATGCATCTGACATGTACTCAAATTTCAGAAAATCTGATTTTAATTTAAATATTATTACTAGGGAACTCAACTGAATTGAGATTGAGGATTATATTTCACAGGACAAAGCCTAATTTGGGAGCCCAGGTAATCTGAAGACCCATTTGCTAGCTTTGTGAGGACAGTTTTGTGAAGGCAGTGAGCAGGATGATGGTGGCAGTTAATGTTATAGAGGGCTCTGTGGCACGGTGACGTTGCTGTGGATGCCATCGGGCTCACACGCATCACAGCCTTGGATCAGAGACCTGTTAGCTGTAGTGGGAGGGCGAGCATCTCATTCCTTCTTATGTCTCTGACATCCCTCTCATTAGTGAGTGCTAGTTAGGGAGGCTTGGCAGTCTCAGCGCCCATCACTAGAGCAAGTTCACACGAGGAGAAAGCAGGAAAAGAGAACACAATGTGGGGTCTGCGATGTGTTGTCGCCACAAGAGCGAGCAGTAGAGCCAACACCATTCTTGTGTTTATTTTTATCTTTTTCTCCCAAATTTTAGACTATCATAACTGTGTGCAAATGGCCAGTTGGAGTCTTGCACAACTGGCCCAGTCCAAGCCCCTCACTTGGATTCAGAGATTGTCATGCTCAGAAAGTGCGCTGCTCACACCCAGGCTGGAGGACCCTGCAGGAGGACTGCTGTGCACATCCCTGGACAGTGTCACCATGGACCCCCGCGGGGAGACAGGGGCACTAGACATCGGAAGCAGGTGGGCTTGGCACATCTTTCCTCTGGGCCCAAACCACCATGTACATGGTGCTTCGAAGCAATCTATTCCTAGAGAAATTGTTTAAATGGTGTCAGGCATCTAAGGGAAGTATACATTCACTGGGTAACTAGCGACTGATTCTGCAGAGACTTCCTGAAGGCTGACTATGGGAAAAGTCTGCTAAACACAGGAAGGGAGGAGATACTCCATCTCCCTACTATGTTTGTCTGCCTTTCAGTGACGAAAGAGCTAGGTGACAACACGGAATTGAAGAGGACAAATAGATAAGTTGCGACAAGCCTGTTTGGTCTCATCATGAGCTAGGCACTGTTCTAAGCACATGTATACGTCAACTAAACCCCACAACCTCTTGAGTGGTTTCTGTTGTTTTCCCAGCTCTACACGGGGAGAAACAGAGTTTGGGATTCGAACCCACACAGCTGCCCCTCGAGTCTGTTACTCCTGACCTCTACACTATGCTACTTTCCTTGTTGATGGATTGTTTGTAATTTAATTTGCAAGTGAAAATAATGAGTTTACAAACACAGCTTGACATTGCAACACAATGATTCATAAATAGCCTAGAAATTGGATTACACTTACATGGCAAGCTATATAAATAGCACAGATTCACAGGCAGCACCTGGCCGATGAAGTTTGCTGAAGGAGTTGGTTTTTTGGATGAGTTATACACCTGCTTCAGCAGGCAGCTATGGACACTTCTTCTGAACTTTGACATCTTAAAGTAGTTCTTAAAAATTATTGCACCAAATTCAGTTAATGCATATATGCATTACCATGTACCACAAACTGAACCAGTGATGATGAAGCAAACCGTGTCTATTGCTGTGCAATAAACCACCCCAAAACATAGTGGCTGGAAACAACCACCACCTTGTTCCTGCAGGGAGGCAGCATCATCAAGGTGGTCATGGTGGGCATCCAGGGCTGAATTTCAATAGCACTGTGAGAAGGCCTCCAGAATTATTTGTCTATAGGAGAGAAGGGTGGACATTTATGCACTGCTCCCACCCCCTTGGATGAAAGATTGTCTGGGAGGCATTAACTCTCCTCACTTTTGGGCAAGGTGGGAGTAGTGGAGGGGGCACCCAAGGTGCACAAGAAGCTCTAGGACAGGAGGACCAAATTTGAGGCAGCATGCTGTCAGCATGAGCAGAGCCTGCACTCACGTGAAACTGCCCACCATTGCTGTGGTCAGAGTCTGGGGTGGGCCCAGGGCTGACATCCTTCCAGCTCTGTTGTCGCTGTGACATGGGCGAGGCATTCAGCATTTCTGCTGTGGCTGGTGTAAAAATGGCTCAGCTGTGGATTGCCTTTGGACAGAATTCTGGAGCGAGCTCAGTGTTTTGAAATTACCAATACCTACTCAGCTGTCTACTACTCTGTGAGCTTGATCAAATTATTTAGCACACCTGTGCCTCAGTTTCTTCATTTGTCCAGTGATGATAACAGAATATCCGCCCCACTGGGTGGCTGTGGGAATGAAATGAACAATGAACACGGCTGAGTCAGTGATAAGTGTCCTAATGTTGGTGCCCTTCTCCTTGTCTCAGGGGGAGATTATATGAACATAATCCTTCTTAAGGGGCATAGTATGGGTTTAACACCTAAGGCAGACACAGACATGGCAGTGTTATGGCTCCCTGGAGGGTGAGGTTGTTTCCCATTAAGGGGGGTGGGGAGGGCTGCACCAGGAATGCAACACCAATAGGAGGAGCAGGAGGGGGGATACACAGGAATGCCATGAGCAGAGGCCCAGCAGTATTGCTGGAAAATTAGTTGAGCACCTGCTGTGTGCCTGTCTGGGCTAGGTGCTGAGGAGTCATCAGTGAGCAGGACATAGTCCCTGCCCCATGGTGCTCTCACGGGTGACTGCACAGGGCCTGTGTGGGCAGGAGCAGTTCATGCTGTGGGCCTGGAGCCCAGGGCACGTGACTGAATGGTCCAGAACCAGGACAGGAAGGCATTTCCATGGAAGAGGTGGGGCTCTTTCCCCAGGGCCACTCCTGAGCAGGTGTTTACTCAGCAGCCCTGACCGTAGCGGTACCGGGGTGCCAGTCCTGATACACAACCCCTGCTAGGCCTGTCCTTTTCCACCAGGAAGCTGGCCACCTGCTTCCCATCACCTTTTCTGTGGCAAAAGGGTAGCTTCTTGATGTCACCAGCTCCTTTTAGTTTAGCTGCCCCATCTTCCCTCCACCCCAACATCCACAAGCACTTGTCTGTGTGTCCTGTTAAATTGAGCTTCCAGATACAGTGATGTGCCCATGGTTCCTCAGCTCTCAGACCAGTATGGAGAGGCTCTCAGTAAATAACTGTTTTCTAGGTTTGCATTTTAAAAAGCTTGTTCTAATTGTGATAAAATTAGCATAACATAAAGTTTACCATCTTAACCATTTAAAAATATTTGTAAAATTCAATTTATTGGGGTGATATTGGTTAAAAAAATTGTATCGGTTTCAAGTGTACAACTCTATGATACGTCACCTGTATGATGCATTTTGTGCCCACCCCCAAAGTCAAATCCTCCGTCACCACATATTTGACCCCCTTTTCCCTTTACTATCCCCGCCCATCCCCTTCCCTCTGGTAACCACCATACTGCTGTCTGTGTCTATGAGTTTTTGTCTGTTTTATCTGTTCGCTCATTGCTTTCAGTTTTATACCCCACACATAAGCGAAATCACATGGTTCTTGACTTTTTCCGCCTGACTTGTTCTGCTTGGCGTGATACTCTCAAGATCAATCCACACAGTCACAAAAGGCAGTATTCCATCTTATCTTATGGCTGAGTAGTATTCCACTGTATACGTATATACCAGCCACATCTTTTCCCAGTCATCTATCAAATGGTATTTTAGTTGTCTCCATGTCTCCACCACCTTGAATAATGCTGCAATGAACACAAGGGTGCGTATACCTTGGGAATAAATGTTTTCAAGTTTTGGGAGACAGATATTGAAAAGAAGGGTTGCTGGGCCATATGGTAACTTTATTCTTAATTTTTTGAGGAAACTCCTTATTATGTCCATAGGACCAGTTTACATTCCCACCAGCAATGGATGGGGGGGTTCCTTTTCCTCCACAACTTCTCAACATTTGTTATGATTACTTGTCTTGTTGATAGTAGCCATTCTAACAGGTGTGAGGTGGTATCTCATTGTAGTTTTGATTTGCATTTTCTAATAGTGAGTGAGACTGAGCATCTTTCCACATGTTTATTGGCCCCTTGTATGTCTTCTTGGGAGAGGTGTCTGTTCAGGTCCTCTGCCCATTTTTTAAATTGGATTTTGTTATTGTTAAGTTGTATGAGTTCTTTATATATTTTGGATGTTAACCTTTTATGGCAAGTGT
>VMDR010037846.1:0-10132 GCA_007922815.1 Macrotus californicus | reverse complement strand
GCTCTAGAACATGCAGATTTAGCCGGCTCTGCTCCCTTTGCCTCCATCACATTTGTGTGCCCTTTCCCTCCCGTCTTCCCACACGATCTCACTGCAGTTCTAGTTAGGCCATGGTCAGTGTTTACATACCATAACTGTGGAAGCCTCATGCACGGCTGAGTTATGTAGTAAACTCTGGTAGGAAACCTTTCCTGTCAGTCACACTAATTTTTTTCAAGTTCCTCTCCCTGTGGAAGCCTTTTCCGAGGCCTTCTGACCTGGTGTACCCTGGACCAGTTTCCATCCATGCCAACGACAAGGCTGTCACCCTGGCATCTGACCAGAGTTCTGGGGATCCCTTACCTTTTTCCTGTGTTGGAGCCCTGGTTGCCTGGATGCAGCTCCTTTCTTTTCTTTGTTTATTCTTATTTTTGTAAAGCACATTCTCTAGAAAATCTTTAAGAAAGGATCCATGGGAGATAAATTTTTGAGACACTGTGCATATCTATAAGTGTCTATATTCTTTTATCACATTTGATTGGTTCTTTTGCAGGTCATAGAATTCCATTTTTGAATATTTTCCTTCTGGATCTTAATAGTAGTGTTTTATTTCCTGACAGATTGGTATGCTGTTGGGAAGCCCAAAGTCATTCTCATTCCTGACTGTTCATGTGTGACCTTAATTATTCCTTTCCCCATCACCTCCCTGAGAGCATATAAGCTATTTCTTTTGCCCCTAGAATTGTAAAACTTTATGTGCTGTGACTTGGGTGTGTGTTTTTTATCCATTGTACTGGGATAGGTAGAATTTTCAGTTTGAAAATACTAGTTCTGGGAAATTTTCTTGATTTAATTCACTCCCCTCATTTATCTCCCCTCCATTGTCCTCTAACTCAGGGGTGTCAAACTCATTCTCACCAGGGGCCACATCATCCTCGAGGTTGCCTTCAAAGGGCCGAATGTAGAGCTCCTTGTCCATAGTTAAGGAGTAGTTACACTTATACAGTCCAAAAATCACATTCGGTAAAGCTAGGTCATTCATTTTGTTTGAGCTGGTTAGATTCTCCCCAAAAAGGATTCTCTAATCTCGTGTTGAAGTGAAGGCATGTTGCATTTTTTTTTCTTGGAATTGAGCAGGGAAAATGGGTAGAGTTCTCAGAATCTTGTGCGCAGACGTTAACCGAATCCCTCTATTCTTATTATACTGTAGTGCCTCTGCCCTCACATGTGTCTCAGTTTTCTCAGGCCAATTCTTCTGCAGAGAATAAACCTCCAGTTTTCTGCCAGGTGGAAGGGAGGCAGTTGCCAGACAAGAGGAAAAGGATTTAGGATCTCTCTGCTTGTTAAACAAACTTCCAATCAATCATTCTTATTTTGGTGCCCTTTTCATTCCCCCTTCACTTCTAGAGGTACCTAGTGTCGCCGATTCCTCACCCTGTTGTGTTAGAGAAAGGAGTTTTTCTACTGTATCATTTGGGTTGGTCCTCTGCAGTCTCCGCTGTTAGCCCAGGACCTTGTTCTGCTAAATGGTTGATTCTTTCCCTTTCTCTGTTTTGTTCTCCATCTGTGTGAAGTTGTGCCTTTATATGACACTTTCCAGTAAGGTTTTAGGAGGGAATGAGAGTAAGTAGGTGGATTCAGTCCACTATCTTCACCAGCATCAGCTATTCTTTAATCAAGAGATTTCTTAACCTAGCCCTGACTGGTGTGGCTCAGTTGGCTGGGGGTCATCCTGCAAAGTGAAAGGTCACTGGTTCAGTTCCTGGTCAGGGCACATGCCTGGGTTGTAGGTTCCATCCCCAGTCGCGGCACGTGCCAGAGGCAAACCAGTCGATGTTTCTCTCCCTCTCTTTTACCTTCCTTCCCCAAACTCTAAAAATAATATTTTTTAAAAGAGAGGTTTCTTAATCTAAGTAAAAATTGCCTGTTAGATGGAAGAGTGAAAACCATATTATATAAAAAGTAATGAATGTATAGATTTGGTTGCTTGTCCAGGACTGTTCACATAGCATTGGGAAATCTGACTTCCAGCCTGAGTCAATGGTAAGCAGAGGTGTGCTGACTACTTAAGGAGTAAACCACTTTGCTGGGTGCCGTAAGAGCTAAGCCAGGATAAGTGTAATGCAGATTCCAAGCTTAAAGATTTGTTTCCAGCTCTGTTCTGCATGCGTTAACTTTTCTTCCTTGTGGTTTGACAAAAGCACCATTAGCAGTCCCACGTAACTATCACTTAAACAAAAGGCAAAGAATGAGAACTTCACCAAAGTTGATTTGATATTGTGGGTGAGAAAGACAGAATTTTAAGCCTTGCTCTCTACAGTGCCGACTTTATGGGAAGGAACACTTTAACTGACCTTGAGAGTCAAGAGTAGGGAGAACATCTTTAACAGAGTATTTTGAATTTTGAACATAACTGAGTTGGAAGGGTATATGAAATTTTATAGTTGAGATATCCAATAACTATTATAAAATGTACTCTAAGAAAAGTAAAAAAGATGTGCTATAGAATTTCAAAAAAAAATCACATGTTGTTGAGAGAATACTTAGTAATTTTGAGATAAATTGACAGCCATACTGGACTTAAAAGATGGATAGAATTTTTAACTGGTCAGATTGTTTGTAATATGTTTTGAGAACTGGTTAAAGAAGCTGAAAAAGGAGATTGAGGCCAAATGGTGAAAGATTTGGACAGTTGAAGAGATGGTTTAGTTATCTAAACAACGAAATAAAGCAGAAGGCTGTAGAGGGAGGGGGCAAAGTCCTCACAGGTGCACTTACAGAGTCCGACCCGCAGCAGTGCGCACTGGCGGCCGCCATGGGAGAGGAGAAGTGGAGGCCCTCCCCGGTTGGTGGCTGCCCCAGTATGCCTTGGAACACGTCCCGCACATGTTCCCGAGTGTGTGTTGTGGATGAACTCTTAATTCCCAGTGTCGTGTGGTCCTAATTGAATTGAATGATAAGTATCGGTAAGGATTTCTTATGTTCTCAGTTCCGTGGTAATTGCTATAAGGAGTACAAAATAAGCCAAAGATTTGGAATTTTTTGTGGAATGTAGAGTCTGGCAAATGGGGGGGAAGGTGCAAAATGGCCACAGGACCTGGAGGAGCTAAGAATGATGTCATGGAAAGGTTAGCACTTAAACCGGTTTGAAGGACTGGGTGGAATTTACCTGGGTGATGGCAACAAAGTGAACCAATATGAGTGCAGATAGCTCGGCAAGAAGACATACAGGGACCGTGAGGAACTTGCTTTAAAAGAAACGAAGAGCTGGTGTCGGTAGATTAATAAGAAACAGGTAAAGTGGGGATTTAGGACCCAATCCTAATGGGCCTTTAGAGATGGACCAGGCAATTTGGGGTAAGAAATAAAAAGATATAGAAGGCTTAGCAGCAGGGATTTACATTATTAAAATCTATCTCAGGAAGTTTAGTCTGGCTGCAGTATTCATGGATTTGGGAGAAGAAATTGGAAAGAAAAGTGAGTGTAAAACGCTGTCATAGGAAACAGATGTGAGGACTTAGAGTGTGAAGTCACTGACAGTAGGGACAGAGAGCACAACTGAAAGAGAGATTTTGATGAAAGGGTTGAAAAGAAGGTAGCACCAAATTGTCAGGAACTGGGAAAGAAGGGGTCAGAGATGAGTCCACACGTAATGACTGGGATTAGAAGCACATATACTTGTAGAGAGAGGAGAACAGACAAGCTTGGTTTTAAACATACTGAGTTTTAAATGATAATATAAACCAAAGGCATGTTTTTAAACTACGAGATGGGAGCACATTTAAGAGACGTAAGGTTTGTTATCTATCATTCTGTGGAGAGTTAGGAAAAGACTTCAGGTTCTCCTTTTGTCTAGTTCTAAACTACATAACCTTTGCAAATCAGTCTAGTTCTCCTCTCTGAAAAGGGGAAAAATAAAATTAGTAGCTATTTTCTTATTTATTATGGGCTGGACAGCGCCGTAGGCTTTCCTATGAAGTAGATCCTACATCATCTCCATTCCACAGATCAGAACTCTGAGGCTCAGATAGTTGGGGTGGCCTAAGATCTCACAGCTGAAAGTGACGGAGCCAGGATGTCACCCAGCAACTGTCTGTCTTCAAAACCACGGCTTTTAACCACTTGTGCAAGGCTGTGTTCCTGGGCCTCACCACCATGTGTGCTCTCCCTCTTTGCACAGTAAAGCTGCATATTTATGAAGTGCTTACTAAGTGCCATATTCTGTGCTAAGTGCTTTTTCATGTATGATTTTACTTAATCATCTCACAAACCGAGAGGTTGCTGTAATTAATGTTTACATTTTATAGATGAGGAATCACTTAGAGGGTACCGTAAGTTATTTTTCCAAAGTCACATCACTGGGAAGTAGCAGAACTAGGATTTATTGTTTAAATCTATCTGATTTCAGAGCCTGTGTGATTTTTTATTATTAAAAGTTATTTTGAGGATCATTTTCTCAACTTTAAGGTGTAAAGCAAATAGTCTTTAATTAGTAGTGATGGTGTTAGTATTAGCAGTAGCAGAATACCACAGAGTGCATGAACTGTCCGAGGGGGTAAATTGAGAGAGAGGAGCATCTTATAGAGAGAATTATGAGGGATATTTATAATTTAGGAGCAGTATGAGGGAGAGGAATCTGAGAAACATAACAATAGTTTAGAAAATTTAGTATCATGGAAGCCTGAGGAAGTAATTGCAAAGATCTGAGACATCAGTGGGATCACATGCCACATAAAATTTGAAAAGGATAAAGGCATTGGTCCCTCCC
Source organism: Macrotus californicus (assembly GCA_007922815.1). Lineage (NCBI taxonomy): Eukaryota > Metazoa > Chordata > Mammalia > Chiroptera > Phyllostomidae > Macrotus > Macrotus californicus. The sequence goes on along the minus strand of VMDR010037846.1, from coordinate 5,385 downwards.
AGCAAACTGCTACTTGTGCTGAGATACCAGCAGACTGAACCACCATCCCTCCAGCTGGGAATTTTCCTCTTTTCTCCTTTGTTATGCTTTTCTCACTTCTCGATTCAAGAAATGATTATTTCAACCTCCAAAAAACCTCTCTCAAAATATCTGCCCTCTTCTCTCCATCCTCACTGCTACTTTCCCCGTCCAGGAAATCTTCACCTCCTGCCTAGATTTCTCCAGCAACTTCTCAGTTCTTTCTGCTTCTTGACTGACTCTCCCCCCGGCCCATTCTCCATTGTGCAGGCAGAATGCTTCTAAAAGACAAGTGAAATCAGGTCAGTTTTCCTCTTAAAACTTGTCCATGGCTTCTCGCTGACCTTAGCATAATGACTTAGTATGGTTTATGAAGCCCCATAGGATCTGTTTTCTTTCCAGTTTTCAGCTTCATCTCACTATTACTGCCCTAGTGATGCTCCACTTATGCCAAACTTAATGCCGTTTCTAGCACCCATCACGTGCTCTAGGACTTAACACACGCTGTTCCTTCTGGAACAGTTTTTCCTTCTCTCCTGTCTTCTCTTTCCCTCTGCCCCTCCCTCACTCCCTCTAGCCATTCCTAGTTCCTCATCCTTCAGATTTCAGCTTAAGTTTTACTCACTTTGAGAAGTCTTTTGAGTTAGTTCTCCTGCTTTACATTCCACAGCATCCATAAAAGCTATCACTACCCTTTTTTGTAATTGCTTGTTTAACTTTCTGTCTGCATCTCCAGATAGTAGGCTGTTTTATGTATAATTTATGTTTGCTCCTCGTGCTAACCCCAGCACTTAAAACAATGCCAAACCTACAGTAGATGTTCAACAAAAGCCTCTTGAATAAATGCTGTGAATGAATAGATGCAGCAGGAAATTGAGGTGGATTTTATGAACCTCATAATTTTCTCTAGATGGTGGGGGGCAGGATGAGGGCAAAGTGACTTCATTTGCCTTTTTTTTCAATTTTAAGATGACTAATGGATAAATAAGGCTGATTTAAAAGAAGAAAAATCTTGATTTAGTTACAAAGTCTGAAAGTTATGATTACTACCATCTTTTAAAAGGATAAACAGTTAAACAAGGAAATCACGATGCCCTTAACCTTTTCCGTTCAATCATCAGTAGCAATCAAATTGGGTTATTATGAATGGAATATTTATCTATATAAATAAGTGTGTTAGAAAAAAATAGTACCACATAAGTAATTTTCATTTACCAGAAATTTACTTTTTCCATGCTCAGACTCCCAACCATTCTTATAAGCCATGAAATGACCCAAGTCATTCACATCTGTTCAAAATGTTTTGTAAAAAGCTTATCTTAACAGTAGTTACATGGGAAACTAATGTTCCTGTTATCTGCTCCCATAAGAACCAGCTGCCATAATTCTGCCTTGCTGAATCTCTGCTTCATGACCCAACACGGTGAAAATTTATTTACTTTGCTCCTGTGAGTGCATTTACAAAAGTTTTCCTTCCCTCACTTTTCTTGCCGTATGGCTTCACAGTGTCATTCACGTTACTGCTGACCCTTGGAGGGAACAGTAGAATTCTCATAGATCCGTGCTTTAGATCCCTAAAGGCACACAGTCATGGATTCAGAAGGGTAGCACAATCACAGAAATAACCAAATGCATAAATGCGTAAGTATGCAGGTAAAACCGAAGACTTGGGCCACCATTCCAGCACTGGCAGCAACAGAGAACATCAGGGGAGTCACTCTTCCTTTGGGCTACCTGGACTTTGGGCCAGGAGAGGCTGTAAGCAGGGAAAGGTAGGAAATTCAGAATGAGGGAGATGGAATCGTAGTTATAAAGTGCCGACACAGGAGCAGAAAGTCTGACACAAGCTAGTGAGCGCTCCAAGCACCAGCTCCAGCCAGGTATCAGCCAACTGGGAGACCAGGTCACCGTCAGTCTCAGGACCATTTAGATAATACAGCTTACATCTAATACAAATCACAGGAGTTTGCTTCTTTGCCTGCTTGTTTGCGTTTTTCACTTCAGGCTTAATAAGATGACATTATAAGCTACTCCAACTTTTCCTGGAGTTAGATCTTGCTAAAGCTGCACACAAGAACTTCACTAGTTCTAGGTACCTTTGGAACTCTACTAATAGTAATAACCTTGAGCATAACAACCGTGTTTGTGGCTTCTCTTGTTCACAGGTCTAGGAAAAGGTTTTAGACTGCTTCCTCTGTGTTTCTGAAAAGTACCCTAAACACAACATATTTTTCCCTCCCATGTGTAGGTCAAAGGGCAGGAGGAAGAAGCACAGTTTGGCTGCACATATTCTCATTTACCACATAATGACTTAGTCCCCATCCTTCTCAGCCTCCCTTTAAATCTAAAGCTAGTATATTGCTAAAATTTATAGGATTCTTTAAGTTTTTCATTTACACATAAAAATGTTGGTTGCTTACATTTTTTGTAAAGGTTTGGGATTATTAAAAATCCTAAGCTTTATGATAACATTTTTCACGTGGCTTTAAATGCATGTTTAAAGCAGAAATAGAAATTTATTTTCCTGTAGCTTGCAAATCTATTTTGAAATTAAGTTTCTAACATGGATATTTTTAGGACAAAATAATATGTTAATTGAGCATCGTTGCTCTCTAATTTTAGATTTACTGCGTCTTTTTCTTATTTTTATTTTCAGCTTTCTAAGAAATATGGAGTCCATGTTTGTGGCGAAGGTGGAGAGTATGAAACATTCACTTTGGATTGCCCTCTCTTTAAGAAAAAAATAATTGTGTAAGATATCATTTCAGCATTTTCTTTCCTTTCATTAAATGTAAGTGTTGGAAGCAACTTAACATTAAGCTTGAGGCGACTTTTGTTGGGAGAAATAGAACATGCCCTCTAAGTTCACAAACACTCCATTTGTTTAATAGCAGGGAAGTCGCCTGTGTATCTAAATCAATACCTGACAAGATGAGGCCTTCATAGAAGGCTGTAAACTTTTTAGACATTGCACTTTGGTTTACTTGCTGATTACGGCCTGCAGTAAAACTGGTACCTACACACTGACACTTTTATCCTCTCATGAAGTGTGAATTGCCTGTATTATTTACCTTTCATTACAGCTGCGTTTGATAAACTGCCACATCAGTAGTCTGTGGGTCCCATTGACTTCATCCTTTCTCCTTTTTCTTGGCTTTTACAGCACAGAATGGTAACATTAAACATTTCTCTTCAATTATTTGGGGCTACTTTGGGAAATAAACTTTGTTTTTAAGTGAATTTAGTTTATGGTAAGCAGTGTGATTTCTTTGCCATAAATTGTTAATATCAGTGTAATGGAAAACAGGAACTTTCTCCAGTTGTTGCATTATTATCTATATTCTAATTTATGTCGCTCTTCTCATATGCTAAGAGAGCACTTTATCTGCTTTTCCTAAGCTCTTCTGCTGCTTGGAAAAGACTTAGAATTACACTTGATTTCCTAAACGTCATCTAATGAGAGATTGGAATTCTATATTGAATGGACAACTTTAATATTTTCAACACTAAGAGCTGACTTCTTTGTACATAATAATAATGAGGGAAGGGGAGATCTAAGAAAATTATGACAACCTGAATTTTCTAAAAAATGTGTTTATCTTGTGAAACTTGGCTAAGACATTTTTATTACCATATGTAATATTCACTCACTTGTGCTTCTTTCATTTTTTCCTGACTTTTTTCCATTAATAATCATCAACATAATAATAGTTAATTTGGCAAATGTTTATCAAGTATCTATTATGTCCAAGGCTTTCTTCTGGACGCCACTGGTGTTCAAACAGTTCCTGCCGCCAAAGGGTGGAAGGAAGACACATCTCTATATGTTACGATACAAGATGGTGAAGGGGGCCCTGGCTAGTGCAGCTCAGTGGATTGAGCGCGGGCCTGCCAGCCAACCAACCAAGATGGTGAAGGGTAGGAGTCATAAGAATAAGTTTGTAAATGCAAGATATTTCTCAGGCTGTGATGATCACAAAACAATTCATGAATGAACTGGGCACAGATGTTATTTCTATGAAGTAATGCTCTGGTTCTTCAAGGAAAGCATTTGCATGCTAGGATAAAATTTTAATCTAATTGCAAACTTGCAGTATATTTACTTATTAATATGGAGCTTAGTATTGCAACTTAGAAAAAATGCCAAAGAGTAATGCTTTTCTTATTTACTTGACAAGGTGAGGTCCTAGAGCACCCAGAAGACTTTGCGGTTTACCTAGAAGTGTAAGACATGCGCTTCTTTACACTACATCAGAAGGTCCACTAATCATAGTACTTGAGACTGGAAAATGCATATTGTTCACCTCCTTTTGTAGATAAGAAAAACTAAGCCTGACTGACACAGTGGTGTGAAGGGAATTAGACATGCTATTAAAGAGACAGGTGTCAGGTGGGGTGTATCAGAACCCTCTGGTGCCAACATGAGCTGTTCAGTTCGCCTGAATGTTCAGTACTGAGGCACCTCGTGTGAGTGGGACTGTGCGAGATGCCACCCTGCTCAGTTCTTCCTGTAAGAGTGGTCGGGCCCGTCAGCAGTACGTGCTGAGTGCTAACATTCAGCTGTTGACCTAAGGAGCACCAGAACAAGCTCTGACTTTTCATTCTCACTCATTTGTCAGTCACTAATTTGGTTCTAATGCTTAAGCGCTTTTTGCTTCAAAGGCTCTGCCTTACCTCAGCTTCCTTACTGTCTTACTCAATTCCTTTTCCCTAGATTTCCTTCCCGTTTCTCCCCACTTTGCTAAGTCCTGCCATTTTTAAAGGCTGCCATTGCCTCAGTGCTTGTTCTGGTACCCAAACTCTCAGAGCACACAGGCGGCACTAACAAGTGTTTGTCAAATACTGTTGAATTAACTTGACGTTTATTGTTTATTTTTACATGTCCTATTTCACTTACTTTTATGTATTCCTATTTTAGGCTATAACTGGAGGGTTAGGTGGGCACATATCCTAGTTTAAAAAGAAAAAAGCATGCCACCTACTATATTCAAAACCTTTCCTCCTCTTTAAAATAGGAAATGCCCTTATCATACCTGCTGATAAATGTGGTGATATTACTGAATATGCATTGCACATTCTACAACTGTATGTAAATCAGGTATTTTATTTAGAGATAATTTTCCATATGATACAATTAAAAGATTTAAGTTTAGTCCCTATAACTATTAGTTAAAAATTGACCATTAATAATACTGGATCCTGTAACTCAGAATTCACTGTTGGGACAAATTTAACAAATTTTCCTGTTGTATTTGATGTAATATAGTTAGCATACAACTAATTGATTATTAGGAATTCCATTTCAAGTGTCTGATTCAAATTTTTTATAAAAAGGGGAAGATCATCTATAAGAAAACATAAATGCTT
>VMDR010037845.1:0-10129 GCA_007922815.1 Macrotus californicus | reverse complement strand
ATCATTATTGGCACGGGTCATCTTTGATGTTTAAAAAAAAACACTAAATGCATTGGCTTTCTAGACATGCTGTTTATAGCCTTGAAACACTTGCACATTTAGAGAAATGAGAGAATTTTGACCAAGGAACGATTAAACCCAAGATGAAACTTTCCTTGTTTGTGCCTACCATTCAATAATTCTGCTCACACCTCTAAGCTGGAGTGTGAATACACAACCAAGAGTGGGTGGTTGAATTATGGGATCAGAGGCAATAGGAATAGAACTTAAGTGTGTTCTTGCCAAGTTACTAGGGAGGAATCGGAATTCAATAGAAAATGTGGGGTCCTTTTACTTTGTTCAAAAAAGTACAGACTCGGGCCCTGTATCTTTATCTCATAGAGATTCCTGAACAACTCCATTATTCTCAGCTCATATTTTCATTCATTTCACACAAATTCGACTCATTCACCTTCCCATTAATTACTTTTTTCCTGTTACACGGTCTAAATTTTTGGAACTACACCAGGGCTCCTTTCCCCAATTCCTCTTAATGTTCACTCCCTAAGAGTGTGTGTATGTGTGTGTGAGCTCTAAGTTTATGGTCTTGGGTAGTTCTTTCTGATACTTGTGTGACTTTTCTCCCAAACTGATGTTGCCTGTCAGCAGACTTCCTTGGATGGCCCCTTCTTTCATTGAGGTGTACAGAAGACAGTGGCTTTCCTGTCAAACCACCGCTAGGGCTACACGGAGAATGCCCACTCCTTAAGACTGGAGGTTGGCAAGACGGAATGAGCGTCCGATATGTCCTTCTTCCTCCCTTCCTACCCTCCTCCCCCTGTTTGGATCACAGAACAAAAATTCTAGATGCATTTCCACAATTCCGCACCTTGGAGAGAGATCTCTGTGGTTTTGGCCTTTGCTATTTTCATCTTTGTCTTAGAAAACTCCATCAAATGCAGTTTCCCACTATAAAGCTGTTAATTGGCAACTTGTAAATTCCAAGAAACATTCACTTCCCCACGTTTTTGTTTTTAGTTTACTGTTTGGCTGGTCTCAGATGTGCTCACAGGAAACATACAGAAGGGGAAAGTAATATTTGTTATGGTTTCCTGCAGATAGCTGATGCCCTCGCCTGTCAGACCCCACAGAAGCACAGGGCTGGGCCTGCTAAGGCATTTTAAATACACCTTAAATGTGCCAGGTGTGTTGTAAAAGGCAGTGTGCATGGGTGTGTATGTTATATATATGCATGTATGTGTTTGTGTGTACATGTGTTATAGGTGTATTGAGTGTACGTGTATTATGTGTGCATGTGTGTGAAGTAGAGCCAGTGGGTCATTACCAGTTGTGACAGTCACCCATGGTCCTGGGAGAGACATCGTGGGTTCTGCGTTGGGGATTCTGGCTAGGGGGCAAGGACAGTTTTGGCAAGATATTAATTTAAAGAGTAAAGGTTTGAAAGCCTGAGCCAAACATGTTGAAGGTTTGCCCTAGAAATTAAATACATTGTTTTGCAAACAGAATCATATGGGTTTTTCCAAGGATGAGCATGGAATGGGTAATGGAAATGGGCCAAGCCTTTGCTGGTTTTTTTTTTTTGGAATTAAACGAAGCGCTTGATAGATCTCAGCAAGCAGTCTTCAAACTTCACTCACATGCTGCATAGTGGGGCTAATATTCTCCATCTCAGTCGAAGGCTTTCCTCGTCATGTCTGGGCAGCAGGTTATGTAAATGGCACTAGGAAGCAGCTAGTGCCTCCGCTGGGCCTCAGGGAAGGCCATGCAGTGATCCCCCAGTGTTGCCCTAGGACAAACCCAGTGCATTCCATTGTGCCTAAAGTTACACCAGAAAAAGCACAACCAACAGGAACAAATGGAGTCATTTATTGTTCAACTTCCTCCATCAATATACACTGTATCCAGCTTATGGCCAGGAGTCGAAGAACTGGACTTCTATTTATATATCTGTGTCTAAGACACACCTGCCCTGAAATGTCACCGTATGTCCATGGCCATGATTTCCTATTTGCCCACTAGACATATCAAGATGAATGAGGCACCTGGTCTCCTTGTTCTTTGGAGAATCAGCTGCTGTGCGTGCCTGCCTGTCTGTTGCAGACATCTCAGAATAGGGCTCCCCTGGGAGCAGCCCTTCCACGGATGTGATAGGCTACTGCCACGCAGCATATACTTAAGTGACTTGGAAATAGGTGGCTCCGCCCTGGTTCCTTAACAGGGCCCACTTTTTCATGTTGGCTTTGCTGGCTGCCCCCTCCCCCATGTATGTATGTGTGAGGGGTGTGGTTACTGTAATTTTGAGGTTATATATACTTTGTTCCAACAGTGAGAATGTGCTATGAGATATTCTTTCTGCCAACAAGAGCACAGTGCGGAGGGGTCCTTTCCCCAGTCCTGTCCTAGAGAGCATGTTTGGCTCATAAACGGGACAGTGAAAATGTTTGCAGAATAAACAAACAAATGAATGAATGAGGAATAAATGAAGGGAAGTAGGTACTTGGCTGGGCATGAAGAAACCAATATTTGGAAGCAGTTTTGGCTCCTTAGAGAAAGGATCCTTGAGAAGTTCTGGACTGCCCATTAGCCAAAATGAGGACACCAGGATCACGCTCCCAGTGAGGTCTTTATTTGTTTAGGACAGTGGTTCTTCACCCTTTTTGGGTCCCAGACCTCTTTTGGAATCTGATGACAACTATGAACTCTCTCTTTAGGAAAGTGCACATATTGAACATATTCACACATTTTTGCATATAGTTTAATTTTAGGGAGTTCAGAGTCCCACCCTCCCACCAACTAATTCATGGACCCCAGGTTAAGACCCCATATTTTAGATACATAGAATTTGGCAGTAAAGTGGCAGGATGGGGAAAGGACTGAGACTAGGAGCTAGGCGAGTTAAGTTACAGTCCTGTATCTGCTTCCAATTAGCTCTGTGCACGTACTTTCACTTCTCCAGGTGTCAGGTTCCTTATGTTAGAAACAAGTAGGTAAGCTTAATCCTAGCCAGAGGTTCCCCTGGCATCAATACTGGGCGGGGCGGGGGGAGGCCAGCACATTCTACTGAAACAGCATTCCTTCTACCACGGTGCCTCTGCGGGTTGCCTCCTTGGTATCCGTCGTTTTCTTTGTACTTTGAAAAAAAGCTTTCTTTCCCCACGTGGTAGGTTCCTGAAAACCCTCGCTGTGCTCATTTTAATCTAACTTGAAAATCTGCACAGAGGCCGGAGTTCTCTGGTCACCTAACTTCCTCTTCCTTGCATGGCACCTTCATAGATATCAAAGAGGACTTCAAACAGATCTCCTGGGCAGAAGTGGGGCGGGCGAGAGGCAGGCTGGGGAGGACATCCTGATGTTGTCTATTCCGGTGCACAGATTTTAGCTTATTCCCTCTCCTCTCTGCTTTCTCTCAGACTGGCACGACACAGAAATAAGCAGTTTTAATCACCACGGGGAGGAACCCTGGTATGTGCTGGCCGAAGCCAATTCTCAGTTCTTTGCCAGAGATTGCAGTACTACTAATTCAATATTTTTCATTGTGTTGCAGCTTTACCATGCTTTTTAAAAAGAGGAATTTTATTTTCAAATACCTGGTGCTTTTTATGTAGCACAAACTTAAAAGCAAATTACCCAAAAGTAGTTGTTCAAATGTCTCCAGACAAGCCAGGCATAGTAATTAAATAGTAAGTGCCGTCCCCTCCCTGCCCCCATCCCTAAGTGCCTGTGTCCCATTCTTTCAAGGATTAAAACCCAACTCAGCCCTGGCTGGTGTAGCTCAGTGGATTGAGTGCTGGCCTACGAACCAAAGGGTCATCGGTTTGATTCCCAGTCAGGGCACATGCCTGGGTTGCAGGCCAGGTCCCCAGTGGGGGGCACGTGAGAGGCAATCACACATTGATGTTTCTCTCCCTCTCTTCCCCTCTGTCTAAAAATAAATACTCTTAAGAAAAAGAAAAAAAACCCAACTCAACGTGCAGGGCTTGTGCCCCCTTTACAATTGTCTTACTAAGTGATGATCTAGCCTAATACTAATGTCCTACAATGACCAGGACAACCGATTACATCTTTATATAGCCCAAATCCTGGGCCCACATCTGCAAAAATCCACTTCTCTGTAGCTGTACACTGTGGTATAGACAAATTACAAATAACTCTACCAGGTCTTGCCATTAGTGCCTCATCTCACTTAATCCTTGCAGGAAGTCTGCATGATTACGCAAATGGAGACTCCTGAGGGCAGATGGTTGTGTCTGATTTGTTCACTGCTGTCTCCAGTCTCCAGAAGAGTATCTGGGTGATATTGGGCACTCGGGAAGTATTTGCCGAATTTAAAGATAGTGACTGTTATTATCCCCATTTTATAGATGAGAAAGCAGAGATTCACAGACGTCAAACACTACTGCAAGTTGCAGGACTACTTTAATAGGATCCGAGGAAATAAAGCCATTAGGAGGGGGATACCATTTGTGTCCAAAGGTTCTGCTTCTCGCCAAACCTGCAAGGCGGCTGCCCAGCCCACCCATTCTGGAGATGGACAAGCTGGGGGTGGAGGAAGGTGTGTCAGGAGCCCAGGATACCACTTAGAACAATTGGGTGGCGGTTAGTTCAAATGAGAGTTCAAATGAGAATTAAGGGCCTTGTCTGAAGCAGTATATTGCACAAAGAACTGCAGCCATAGAGGCTGGGTTCGGATTCTCTCACTTTTGACAGAAAGTTGAAGGGGTAAAAGTAGTCGGAAAGGCAGGAGCAAAAGAAGCAAACACAAACACACACCATACACCGAACCATAACAAAACAAAAGCCAGAAAACCCCAAAACGCTAAAACCAAACCAGCATGAAACTTAGGCGCTGGAACAGAGAGGGAGTTTCAGGAGGATCTGTCTGTTTTCTGTGGAACACACGTCGTCCTTTTAGCCTGAGGAGCCCTCATGCCGCTTATTGGACCACTGACATAGGACTAAACCATGATGGCCCATTTCAAGTATCGTTTTCCTTCTCGTAAACCCCGAGTTTCTTGTCAATTTACATCTTCTGCTGAGTTTCACTCAAGGAGAGAATATCCCCCTTACCCTGACTTTTTTGTTTCCTTGTGAAGAATGGTCAGGAAAGCCTAAGTATCACAGTTTTTTTGTTTTTTTTTGTCTTGAGTTGACCAGGAGAAATGTTTTTGAGGAATGGAATATTTTCTTTGGTAAACAAACACCAAATGCCAACTCAAAACCAACCAAATGAGTTTCTTTGGTAAAGTGAATATGAATGTCTTGGTTGGAATTAATTGAAAAACAAAACTTTTGCAAGTGTTTGCTAGGACTGTTCCTTCCAACTCTTTACAGCAATTGGACAAGTAAAAGTTCATGAAGTGCAGACAAATTTTATAGGGATGTGATTCTGAGTTATTTCTAAGGTGTCTTCTCCATGGTGGGGCCGAACTGGGGCTAAACCAGTGCTGTCAGAGCAATAATCAATAATCAATATTAACAAATAAGTAATGATCTAACAATAAATCCTAAGTAATAAATCTTGGCATGCAGAGTCCCCCAGTAAAAAAAATCATTCCACAGACAGAATTTCATAAGCCTTGATTTCAAGTGTTGAAAAGAGAAGCTGACAAGGTTGAAAATGCCCTTCATTTAAAAATACAGTATCCCAAGGAATACAGAGACTCAATCAAGTTGGAAAACTACTCTCTGTCGTAAAACAAAGTTCCACAGTAAGTCATTCCCGCTGACCGAGTTGAATGATGAAATTCTCAATGAAATCCACTTAATTGGTGTGTGTGTCACATCAGTTTCGTGGAGTCGCTTTAACCCGAGGTGCTCCACGTGGCCGACACGAAATCAATGGCTGATTTAGAACACACTGTTCAGAAAATGATTTAGCAACATATGATTTAAGAATGAAACCAATCCCCTCTTCAGCTGTGTTTTATAAATAATAGCCTAGTTGTAGGCCCCTCGGAGAGAGAATTGATCGCAGATCCATTATGCAAACTTGCCCTTTGTTGAGAACTATACTTCTCCTCAGATTAAAGCTCATTATCTTCTAGTTGAGTGCATACCACGTTGGGATGATCGCTTAGTGTGTCTGCAGGAGACATTGAACAAGTGTGTAATGCACTGGCCACGTATTTAGAGCTGTGTGAACAACAGTACATGAAACAGAAAGCACAGGTTTGCACTTGGTGTGGTTACATCTGAATCATTTGGGCATTTTTGCTGTTTAGAAAGACAATGGCAAATCTACATCCCAGTTACCCAGACATTTAAAAAAACATGTCTGCCCTGTGGCCAACAAAGTCCTGTGTTTCTTCCTTGGAAATGTACTTTGAAGGGAGTAATAGCCCTCTTATGAGAAAATCTAAAAATGGCCTGCCCTGTCTTAGGCATGCTACAATGATAGAACCCTCTGGTGGTGTGACCCTGGGTGAATCGCTTTCTCCTCCTAGGTCTGTTTCCTCCTCTGTGGAGGATGGGAAAGTTGCACAGTACATCCGCTAAGGTCCAAAAAGGTAAGGTGCTTTTGGGAAATGCTTACTGCTATAGATGTCTACAAAAGCTATATCTCTAAAAGGGGAAAATACTGTAGATAGTTGCCTCAAATGTGACCAGCTTTTAGCTTCATTTTTATAGACATAAAGAAATGCAGGGGTCTGGGGCAACATACATAGCCTCTGCAGATCAAACCATTTCTGTTTAGATCCTGCAGATACTGCAAGTCAACAGTATAAACATCTAGGCTCATTGACGTGCAGAAGGGCCATGCAATGAAGTAGAGGGGCACCAACAAAGGCATGGGGTGAGGCAGGAAGATGGAAGTGCAGCCAGTTTAGCCGGCAAGTTTGACCATCGTCATTGATAGATCTGTAAATCTTCCTGTCATTGTATCTATCTCCCTTTCAGCCCTTAATCTCCCTGCCTGCACTTTAACGGAGTTTCTGTTTCAGCACTGGCGCCCACCAAAGAACCCTTTCTCCTCTGGGTCTGTGAGCAGGCATGTGTCATAGCGAAGGCAGACCGGCACTACAAGTTGGAAGCTATGGCAAATAACCATTGCGGTGTGCATTTCTCCTTCCTCAGCTAGGCGTGAGCAGACTTGGTTTCTGGGCACCCACGCAAAAAATGCATGTAGGGCCAGACCACAAACAGCTGTACTAGCTGGCCTTTTTTTTGTTGTTGTTGTTAAAATGGAAACAGTGTCTCTAGGTTCAAGAAGACACCTGCTTTTCCTCCATTGTGCCAGGTATTTGGGTTTGGCTCTGTGGTTTTGTGTACTCAGAGCCTCCTGCCAAGAGCTGTAACTAATAAAGCAGATCCATTTGGTGACAAGCAACAAGATATTCCAAAGTAGAATCGCCCAACTCTGCAGTGCTGGAGCTGTCACTGGTTTAAAGGTATATTAACCAAACCATACAAATGTTAAAAGCATATTGATGGGGGGGATAGGATAGATCCACTCTAGACAACAAAACTGCCTCACCGGGGTGAATTTAGGGATGACTCTAGTTCAGTCCATGGTGATGGCCACTCACCATATATGCCTGCTTCTGAGGTTCTGGCTTGCTTTTGCTGGCCAGAACTCTCACAAGCATCTCCTTGGGGGTGTTGGGGAGCTAGATGAGACGGCTGAAACCTCAAACCACAGAACCTGCCTGGAGCTATTGCTCTGCAGAAGTTCTGGAAGCCTTATTGTCTGAACAATGCTTAAAGCTATTTCTGCCTTGGCAGCTGACCTTTCAATCAGTAGGTTTTTGTCGCAATACCAGTAACATCTGCAGTGCGAATAAAATAGGATTCTGCTTGCTAATAAGCTTTCTTCTATTTGATCTTAGTTTAAGAGACTATTAGTCTCCTAGGGTGTGTGTGTGTAAGTTCTTTCTGATAACAATCTTTTGTTTTAAAGATTGAAAATATGCAATGCCCATTTCCCCCCCTTGTCCTTTACTTTTTTTCTTTTTTGGCAATCAATGCCTGTTTCTTATCCTTAGAAAAGAAAGAAAAACTTTAAACTTGCTTCTTTACCATAATCCCTTTCCTCTTGATAAGACCTAGGGTGACAACATGACAAGCAGACACTATCACACTGTTGTAATTTGGTCAACCACTCGAGTACTATCAATATCCACCATTTCTACACACTCAATTTCCTCCCGGTTTTCAGGGTTTTTCTTCTCTTTCCTTTTTTTCTTAGAGGGTGGCAGGAAAGTCAGTATCACAGGTAAAATGGCAAAGCAGTGAAAGAAGGTGACAAATGCTATTAAAAACAAGCACCTGAACAGTGTACAGGTCAGATTTGAAGGCACAGCTGCGAGAGGAATCAGACCAACAATATAGCAGAGGTAACTCTGTAAAATTGCTACCCCGTGCACTTCCAGGGCATTTTTTACCCACTTAGTTCTTGTGAAGTCCTTGCCCAGAACAAATGTGGATAACAGTGGAGCACAATTGTCAATTGTGTAGTTAATTCCATAAATTAAGCATAGCACAGAAATGCAGTCTAGTTCTACTTTCCATAATGTCATGAACCCTATCACTCCGAACTCCACGGACACAACCGTTAGAGTGAGCCAGACGTTAATCAGAGAATCCGCCACCAGGAATGCCGAGAAGAAGAGCAGGAACAAAGCACTGATGCAGGAGTTGTGCAGGGGGGCTCCCAGAGAGGAGGCGTATCGGTCCATGTACACGAAGGACGGGTTGAAAACAATGAACTTCACCTTGGAGGTGACAGAAAGTCTCCTCAGGGTCTCCAGGAGATCATAGAGTTCTTCTCTGTTCGTTTCCATGGTCTTGGCCACCAAAAACATTCTGGAGGCCACTACATCGACCTCATCATTGTACTTTTTAGAGAAGATGATGTCCTCTTGAAAATGCGAAAATTGGGGGGCTTTCAGGAAGGAATTTCTCAACATGTCTGTGAAATTTTTCTTAGGCAAGCCAGTGGACACGTTGAGTTTGCGAAGGTAATTTAAATAGCTCTCAAACCAGGATATCCGCACAAACCCCTTGGTGTATTCTAGCACGTCTTCTTGGACACTAGTGTTCCAGTACTCTATGGACTCATATATGTAAAACCCAATCACCGGACTGTAGTTGCTAAAGTACTTTTGCTGGGCAGTAGTGTACTCAATGGTTTGTGTCGCGGTTGCTACGATGTTACTAAGGTCTGACCCTTCACTGACCTGCAGATAGCCCATTAAGGCAAAGGAAATATAAATAAGGTAAAAGAGAACTACAAAAGGCTTGACATAGGTGTTGGTTATCCAGTCACAGTAATAGCGTTTGAGGAAACATACCAATAGGTGACTCTCGTAAGTGTTCGCTTCCTCGCCGTCACTTGCGTCCTCGCTGAATCTGGCTGTCAGGAGAAACCTGTACCATGCCGGCTTCTCCTGCAATACCTCGGGCTTTGGGACTTTTCTACAGAAGATACTATGCTGGTAATTGTTTTCTATGTAGCCAGTGAATACCAGGCTGGAACCATAAAACGAGAGTACATAGAGGTAGTTGAAGAAGATTGCAATACAGGAATTGCAGCAGAAAATCCTGGCTGCCTCAATGTTCGTGAAAGGGCTGGCCCCTATGCCGAAGGTGACCAGGTACATGGCAGTGGTGAGAGAGAAGGAGAGCATGGAGTCTGCGTACACTGCTGCCGTTCTCTCTTTAACGTGTTGGTCTTCTCTAGTTTTCCTCCAGGAGGATAACATTTCAAAAGTCCCATATAATCCATGACCTGAGGGGGCAGAAAAAGACCAGATCAAAAGTTTAAAAGACTAATCTCTTTAGAGAGAGGAAGCAACTTGGTCATGGTAACCCTACTGGGTCAAGGGAAATATAACCCAGTGTGACAGGTGACAGGTAAATGCCAGTGATAAATGCTAATGGGTAGGCAAAGGGCAGCTGGAGGAGCTAAAGTCTTCATGTTCCCTCCTGGCTTAAGGAAGCTGGGCAGACTTTTGCCTACAGAAAGCTGAGTAGTCTTGTCCCTATGTCTCTCAGGGATTGGATACATCGACATTTTAAGGTTGTTGGGGGTAGTCTGCAGAGTTTCTGTTTCCCTTGGTTGGTGGAACTATGTAGAGAAGATGCCTGGCCACTCATCATTTTGCTTGTCATCCCCACAAGCCTGGCTGGA